>CATIWQ010773512.1:0-29161 GCA_949673415.1 Euphorbia schlechtendalii | reverse complement strand
TGTGTAACGGTTCTCTGGACTATAAATAAGTGTTTGAATATGTCAATTTCAGTTTTGGTTGTAATAAAAATTCAGATTGAAAACTTTTGCAATTCCTCTTAGTTTTTGCGATTTCTGAGAGTTTTGTGAAGAGTCGAGTTTCGTTGATTTTTTACGATTTTATCAACTTTCGACTATAAACGATTTCTTGTTGATTTTCGCTGCGTCAAAGGGCCAAATTGTATACGTCAAATTTAAATCAACATATCCAAAGCTGCTGAAAAATTAAGAAATATTTTTTGTTGATTACAAAAAATGTTTTTGTTTTGTTAAATTTGTCTTAATAGATCTGATATGATCTGTAATAATAAAACAAGGCACTTTTGTTCTTTGTATTACAAAAAGAGTATAGAGATAAATAACATGCATCCTAGAACAACTAGATCAATGACAAAACACAAAAGACGGGAATAATGTATATAATTGGCAAAACAATTTTTTTGACTGCTTGAGTCTAATCAGTAGTAAAAAGACACTCTATAATTCAAATTTATTAAGGCATATAATATTTCTTGTAGAATTAAAATTTTTAAAAGAAAAAAAAAACTTAATAAAAATTGATTCAGGTTAAGGTAAATTACTATCCAAATTGATTATAATGTTTTAATTAAAATGCTGTAATCAATAGAAATGGAACTCAACAGAAATTTTGGTTCTTTATCTTTTGAGCTATAGTCTTTTTGTCATTAATTTGTATCATGCTCATGCATATGTATTGTTAATTTGTTACCAATATTTGGATCAATAATCAAAATATTACACGGCAGTTTGTATGTTGATTATCATTTAGCCAAATGACTATGAAATGTATATTAATACAATACACAAGTCGGTAACAACGATATTGCACAACTGGGATGTCTAGTCCATCTTCCCAATGATCGGATTTTCCACACATTATAGGGCTAATACATCAAGATCCTTCTAAAGTTGGCTCAGAAAAATCGATGTCACCCTCAACTTTCAAAAGGACCAGTTACCCCCCCCCTCAACTTAGTAAAAAAGATCAGTTACCCCCCTTAACTTGGTGAAAATGCACCAGTTAGCCCCCTCAATGCCACGTGTCAGAATTTGGTTGGTTTGATTTTTCAAGAATGTCATTTTTCTGATTTTTTTCTCTTTAACCAGAAGTTGACACGTGGTATCGAAGGGCCAAACCAGTGCATTTTTACCAAGTTAAGAGGGTAACTGATCATTTTTGCTAAATTGAGGGGGGTAACTGATCCTTTTGAAAGTTAAGGGTGGTATTGGGTTTTCTGAGTCAACTTTTGGGGAGTCTTCATGCATTTGTCCCCCATTATAAACATATATGTTACCCATTATAAACATATATATTATTGCAAGGTCGTTTTGCTCAATCATGTATATATAAAGCCATTAAAAACCCTTTTTACTCAAACCAACAATGATGAATAGTTAGTAATTAATTAAGAAAGAAACTTAATAAGTTGAATTACATTACATAAATATGAAGTAATAACAACATTGAAAAGCTACCATTGATGAAGTTGAGCTGCCATGGCTCTACCTCCATCGGATTCTCCAATTCCTACCAAATTATCTCCAAATCCGGCAAACCTTATATTGTCATCAAGGAGTTTTCCACTTCCAAGAGTATAAAATCCAGCCGGAGATTCAGCCGGCATATGATCGGAAAATAAAGAAACACCACCATTATTAACAATTTGAGGAGGAGACTGATCTTGATCTTGTTTAGGCAAGAAATTTTTGTCTCCTTCAATTTCTCTATACTTGTTAAGATAAAGCTTCAAAGGGCCAACATAATTCTCAAATCCAAGGGTGGTCATAGCCCACAAAAGATCGTCGCCGTTGATTGTCTTTCTCTTCTCTCTTTGGCACTTATCGGAGGCTTCGCCGGTGATGAAGCTAATGAACTCCGACACACATTCTTGAACTGTTTCTTTAGCCTCTTTTGATATTTTAGCATTTGCAGGCAGTGATTTCTTCATTATACGGCTCACGTTTGCAATAGGGAGGAAACGGTCTTGCTCTTTTGATAAGTAGCCGTCGGAGATGTTGCCGGAGGTAGGACTTCCAACGGGGCTGCTAGCTTGGTTCTTTTTCCCGGCCATTGAAGTCAAGAAGATGGTGTTTTTAGGTTAGCTTCAAGGAAAATAAATTTTCGGGTGAATATGGAAATTTTGATGGAGGGGGAGGGGGTTTTATGGTGAGAAAGAAGGGTAAAACAGGCATAAATTATATTTGAAAAAATGGCAAGGCGGTTTGATGTGGACACAAAAACATAACAAAATCATACATTTACTAGCCACATTCATCAAGACATCCCTAATTAAAAAAACCCGATGCCATCCTCAAGTTTCAAAAAAATTAGTTACTCCCCTCAATTTGGTAAAAAGGATCAGTTACCCCCTTAACTTGGCAAAAATGCACCAGTTTGCCCCTTCAATGCCATGTGTTAACTTATGATTAAAGAGAGAAAAATTAGAAAAATGACATCTTTTAAAAGTCAAACCTACCAGATTCTGATACGTGGCATTGAGGGGACTAACTGATGCATTTTTACCAAGTTAAGAGGGTAACTGGTCCTTTTTACCAAGTTGAGGGGGTAACTGGTCCTTTTGAAAGTTGAGGGTGACATCGAATTTTCTAAGCCAACTTTAGAAGGGTCTTAATGTAGTAGTCCCACGTTCATTTGCAATGGACGTTTTGGGAAGTGTGAATATTGGTCAAACTTAAATTGAAAAGACAATGGAGAACACAAGAAGTATAAGTAGTGGGTTCAAAATTATAATTAGTAAAATTGATAAAAATGTCTTTAATATTACTAAAATTATGAAAAGGGTATTTAGTTAATATTACTAAAATCATACCATAACATCCGGTTCAACCAATAACATTGTGTATTGTCTCTAATTTTGATGTGGTATAATAAAAATAGCTATATGGAAGAAAATGGGAAATGCTGGTTTACATTGAACAAACATGCAAAAATGTTAATTTTAAAATAATTTTTTATGATAAGCTCATATTGCTATAAAATGAAAATTTCAAAGTACTTTTGCATATAAATTTTTGAAGATATTAGTATTCAGATATACCCCACTAGTTACACTAATCATACCACATGCAAGTAGACCATATTGATGTATAGAATGATTATGGCAACATTAATACGAAGATATTGAAAGTACAATCTAAATTGGTTTTAATTGGTTAGTGAAAGTGTTTATCCCATTGCAAGATATGTAATCTTTTAGTTTGAAAGTTCACTTAAATTATCAATGTGGCATTACTTGAATTTAGTTTTTTTAGAAATAACGTGACATATTTATCAATTTTGTTGATTGTGGAGTCTGAATTCGCAACCTCACATTTTTAAAATCTTTAAAGGTGATGATCACTGAACCAAAATCCAGTGGTTAATTTAGTTATTTTTGTGTAAAAGAAAAATGCAAAGTGAAAGATGGAATAGACCCCAACAAGGACCTAAGTATCAATCTTTGATTTGAAAATTAAATTGGCACGAATAAAAAAGAAATGTTAAAAACTTTGAAATAGAGATGGTAATAACCAAGCAATGAGTTGAAACGTGATGGACTATAAAGAAAGGGTATCTTTCAATTAATGGCTTAAAAAGGACGGGTGGAAACTAGCCCATATGCCTCGTTTTCTTCTTTTCTTTTCTCTCAATATTCCCGTATTCAAATGCTAACTACACACGACTAATCTCTATTGGTTTATCTGGTCGCTCAGGTCTTTGAATTGGAATGGTCTATTTATAATATGAGAAATTGAAAAAAAAAAAGTTCTTTAATTTAAATACATTTAAATTTCAATTTGACGGAAAACATACATTTTCATGGTTGAGATTTAATTCACTGTGGAGTTCACAAACAATTCGCAACTATTAAAAATAATTAATGGTTAAGATCGATTGAAATTCACAAATTTATCATTTTTCAAATTCAAAATATCCTTATCCATGTCAAAATTTGTTAGATGCACTGTAATTTCAATTCTGTAACTACTTGTTTTAATTTTTAATTGCATATAGTTCAATAAAACTCTGTATAATTTAAATTTAAGACTAAAACAAGTTAAGCTTAATTTAGTCTTAGTTCAATTTAATTTACAGAACATAGAGAGAATATGACGTAACTGAACATTGTTAATTAGTCATTTTCATTTGCTGGTTAATTATATGTTTTATAATATTATGACACAATAATTTTATTAAAATTTATAATATCCCTACTTTACCCTTTCTTAATTTAAGACAAGGTTGAACAAAAAAACCTGCCATTGTATTTCATTATTTTTTTTGAAAAGGGTCTATGAATATTTTTGGGCGTATAGATTTTTTTGGATTAAGTGGTACAGTGACATTTCCCGTTAATTTTTTGCGCTGTGTAAATAGTTATCTTTGTAATCTTTATGCTACATATGTGTTATCCATTTAATTATTGTTGTATACAATTAGTTAACTTTTGGACCCTGAGTAGTTAAATTAATTATAGTAAATTCTAACATAAATAAATTAAAGGGACCAAATAAGTAACAAATTGAATAACATATGAATCAATTGGGTAACTTGTAAGCAGAGAGAACAGATGAGTAAACCGATCATACAACAAGGTCCAAAAAGATCTTTATGCCCAAAATGGATTTTGTAGTTTTCAAAAATTTAGCAAACAAATAATCCTCTAATATTAAATTATATTATAAAATAGGATAATTTTATTCATTTTGAACTAGAAATTGCAAGTTGATTAATAAAATGTGATACATATCAGTAATATATATATATATATATATATATTAATAATATGTTTAAAAATGAGATTGTTAAATTGATTAAGATATTTTCCTTGACAATGTTATTCTAAAAAAATTTATTTTATCATTTTTATATGCTGACTTTTTAAAATCATACATATTATCTTAAAGAAAATATTTGTTTCACAAAACAGTGAAATTAAATTACATGTGTTGGAAGAACATAGTGAACAACGTACTTTCAAAAAAATATTATCGTTTGCCTACTTTATTCATAGAAAATATGTGTCAAGAATCATTAGATGCCCAGGTGGCCTCCAAAGTAACGGACATAATAATAAAGCTATTACTTGATATTTTGTATATTAGCCTATAGATATAAGAATTTTTCAGAACTAGTTCTAGAGTTTATAACCTAACACATTCAATTCATGTTATAGCTCATTGTGCTTTATACATTTACAATCCAAAATATATATGAGACTGTCACACTCGCACATTATAACACACGTAATTATTAGACCTTGCTTTTCAATTTACATTTTTGGATTAAGTAGTTCTACGACACAAATGATGAGTTTTAATATCTTATTTTTCATTTTTATATATGCTATCAAACAATTAACTTAGTATGTTGAAAAATATTATTTTATGCATATTTACCAATGTGAACATCAAATAAATAGTAATCCAAGATGAAGATCGAGATGCCTATAGTATTTTTACATTTTTATTTGGAAACTGATATTTATTTCATTAGTTTATGCTCTTTCTTATTACTTGATATTTTTTTGATTTCCATCGCAATGCTGTGCTGCCCTAGATGAGTTTTTTTTTTGTGAACGGTACCTTTAAATCATGTCCACATCCAAATTAATTATCGATCATCAATTTACAGGTACCTCGAAAGACATGATCATTGATCCCAAAATTTAAGGTTTCCCATGCATATTTCCCGGACTCGGTCTTGATATTTTCAATGCTATGTTTCTGTAAATAGTGGTGCTACTTTTTTTTTATTAAATTTGTTTTCACAATTTGCTGGCCAGATTGGCAATTCGTCAAATTACAGAAACAAAAAGTCACCAAGAACTTGAAACAGAAGCACGACAAGTGGCTACTTTAGCAACAACCTTAAAAAAAAGTATAAAAAATATATTAATTCAACTGTCTCCAACTTGCTGTCCGGTTTATAAATTCAAAAGTTCATTTTAAACACGATAGTAATCAATGCTGAAATTTTCTAATTAATATTGCAAAGTGGCTGTATAAAGTTGAAGCAGATTTGAGTTTGATTAGTATACAAATAATGATAAATTAATTATTTAATTCTCAGTGATGACATAAGCTTGGTTCTACAAACATAAAACCCGACACAAATATGTTTTTTTTTGAAAAACACCCAACACAAATATGTTGTAAAAGAAAGCTAACAAAAACATCCAAATGAAACGTACTTCTCACTTCAAGACCATCCGAATTTGGATTAATCTTAGTAAATAGCAACTATACCCATATTAATGTAACTTTTGGATTTACTCATATTCATAAATTAATATACCTATTTAAGCCCGTTTGATACATCGGAAGGTATCCTAAATCGTTTTAGAAAATTCAATGTCTTCCTGAACTTTCAAAATGGTCCCGTAACTACCTCATCTTTCAAAAAATGCATCACTTTGCTTCCTAAACACCATGTGTGAGGTTTTGACTGGAGAGAGAATATCAGAAAAAATGATATATTTAAAAAGTTAAAGCAGCCAGAAGTTGACATGTGACGTCCAGGGAGTAAAGTGATGCACTTTTTAAAAGTTGAGGTAGTTACGAGATCACTATATAAGTTCGAAACGGCAACGAATTTTTTTGTGACAACTTGGGACACCTCCTGATGAATTAGGCCTAAAAATAATAATTGAACTGTATATAACATAAAATTAGTTTATGCAGGTCAGATAACAAGGTGACCGTGGTACGAAAGATAACATTCAAAAGGTCAGAGATTGTGATTAAGAAGCTCAGCATGTTGAGTTGGCTCAAAAGATGAAAACTTATGGTTCAAAATAGGCCCGTTCCTAGGGCAGGACGACAGAGGCGACCACCTAGGATTCCAGAAATTAGAATAAAATAGAGGACTTATTTGTTTAATATAATCATTATAATTTATTTAACTAAAAAATTTAAAACAATCTATTAATTAATTTTTAGAGCTATTTATTAACAAAAACAATTCTAATTTATTATTAAGGCCCCATATTATTAGTATGTTAGTTAATTAAAAAATAAATACTAGCCAATATCATAATCTCATTAATCTTCCCTCTCTATTTCACTCATTTATCTATTCAATTTCTAAATCAAAAGAAACAATTACACACAAGACATTAATTATCAGTACTAACCATTATTAATGTTTTCCAATTCCTCAAACTCATTCAATCTCCCTAAATAACTCTACTATTATTCACCTAGATATTTTTTGTATGATCATTTATTACTTAATTTTTTATATGTTATTTTCCAAGGAATATACTATTTTTTGTTTGATTTCTTATACAGAAAAGTTTTCTTTATTTGAGTTTTTAATTTTTTCATATATTTGCAGGGTCACGTATTTTATCTCGCCCATAGACCTCCGAAAACATAGAAATGGGCTTGGTTCAAAAGCTCTACATATGTTGAGCTTGCTCAAAAGCTCTGTGGGTTGAGTTGGTTCAAATACCTCTACTCTTCAAGTTTGCTCATAATTTCTTCTTGTTGAGTTACTCAATTGATTAAAACTGAAATTCGATTATCTTAAATAATTTAAACTCATCTAGAATCTATGTCGAAAAAGAAACTATCCTTATTCTCAAAACACAAGACAAACATGTTATAATGTAAAGAAGAATATATCGTTGGAAACTCATTGAAAGGTTGTTGTTACAAACATTAAAAAAACAACCAGCAATTAAAAGCATTAATAAAACCTGAATCATTGGTAGTTATAAAAACCTTTAAAACTGCGCATATTAAAACAATATTTATACAATTAGGTGTAGCTCAATCAATACATTTTTTAAAACAAAGGAGAGGTCCTGAGTTCAAAACCTAACCTCTTAACAAAAATTCATATATCTAAAAAAAATTACTTGTAAGATTTAAAATTGGTAACATGAAATTTTAAAATAAACTTGAAATATGTGATTTCTGAAATAAACTAAATCAATTTCCCAACAATTATTTCAAAAAAAATTTTTTATTAAAGAATTAGTTTACCGAATATCTCATTATGAACTTTGAACCATAATCTGGTAGAACTTACAATTTTTACGAACTAAAGATTCGTCTTGTAAGATAGTGATCTTAACCATCACATTATATCAGAATATATGAAATGTTTGTAAAGTTTATGTTCTCTAATTATAAGTTTGTTCGTTGCAGAGGGAGAAAAAGTCTAGTAAGATTTTTTGTCCCTCGCATCATTTAGTTTTTTGTCTTTTTTTTTCCTTATTTTTTTATTTTGATGTTTTTTTGTGAGAATAATTACCTACTGCTTTTTTTATCACCCAATACATGCTTGTCTACTTCAAACATTGTTGGATCTGTTGCTACATATGTCGATCTTGATAGTTCTACAACTAAGTTGGACTTTATCCGTTTTTAGACAAGATACATGTTAATCTTTCACAGTAGCATCCAAACCTATCTCCGTACATGATCGTTTCAAATCGACAACAATTGTTAATGTTAAGACGTAAGCAAAATTTCTCATGGTTGATCTTCGAAATTATTAGTTGGAGGTTAAGAAAATATATGTTGTAACGTTTATTTTTGTTTCGGATTAAGTTTTTCTCAAGGGCATGTATGTTTGTGTTTTTTGTGTTTCGTCTGGTATTTTAACTCCGATAAATTGTGTTTTTAGTATTTTTCGATTTGTGTCTACTAATCAGTCTACAAATCATGCTGCTCGAATGTTAAATAAAGGCACTGTTTTAAAAGTCTCCGCCTAGGCCCTGCCTAGGATCTATTTTGAGGGTCGCCGCCTGGCTACGTCTAGCGCCTAAACCCTACTGACTAGCACCTAAGTCCGCCTAGGCCCGATTAATCCACGCCTAGACCTCGATTCACCTTCGGCCGCCCGACTAGCGTCTAGTGCTTTTTAAAATGCTGGAAGCAACCGATTATTCGATAAGGAGGAGGCTTAACTTCATGTTTATCTACCTTTATTTAAAATGATTATTGTCTCTAATTTAATACAATAAACCATATTTTTAAATAAATTGTTTTTTCAGAAGTTTCATTTTGAGTCTCACCTTAATTATTTAATTCTACTCCAGTCTATTAAATGGACAAACAAATAAAAGCTAGAAATTCGTTTTCCGCAAATAAGATTTAAATTTTTCTACTACAACTCTCCAAAAGTATTTTTATTATGAATTATACATTTTAATTTTTAATCAACAAATTACAAATCTAAAATTTTCATGTTTCCTTCTATGCATCTGCGTTTCTCGTATTCATTATTATTTGCATTGGTCAAATGCATCAAGACCCCTCTGAAGTTGGCTCAGAAAATCAGAAGCCACCCTCAACTTTCAAAATGATCAGTTAGCCCCCTCAACTTGGCAAAAAAGATCAATTACCCCCCTTAACTTGGCAAAAATGCACCGGTTTGCCCCTTCAATGCCACGTGTCAACTTCTGGTTAAAGAGAAAAAAATCAGAAAAATGACACCCTTGAAAGTCAAACCAACCAGATTCTGACACATGGCATTGAGGGGGCTAACTGGTGCATTTTTGCCAAGTTAAGGGGGGTAATTGATTCTTTTTGCCAAGTTGAGTGGGGTAACTGGTCATTTTGAAAGTTGAGGGTGACATCGGGTTTTCTGAGCCAACTTCAAGGAGATCTTGATGTATTAGGCCATTTGCATTCAATACCGTAACCATGACTTTACTCTTTGTCATTATAAGATGAGTAAAGTAAATTTTATCAGTTTAATGCATCACTGAATACCGAACTTGTTCAAAAAAATATATAATCCCCTAAATTTTCGAAATGAACTCGTAGTTTCCTGAACTTTCAAAAAGTGCAACACTTTGCAATCATCACCTGTCAGCTTCTAGTTGGTTAGACTTTTCAAAGATGTTAATTTTTCGAATTTCTCTCTACAATCAGAAACTGATATGCGGCGTACAATAGCAAAGTAATGGGATCTACTGGGTCACTTTGGGTGTTTCTCCAAACTTTTAAGTTAGTCAAAAACTTTTTTAAGTTGAAAAAAGTTTTGAGAAACACTAAACTAATCAATTTTTAATTTAAAAATCTACTTTTAAGTTAGTCAAACTTTCTTAAAAGAAGATTTTTAAATTAAAAGTTGATTAATTTAGTGTTTCTCAAAACTTTTTTTAACTTAAAAAAGTTACCTTTAATTTAAAAGTAAGAAATAACAAATACGTACTTTTAAAACTGACTTTTCTTCTTATTTACTTTTTGATATAACAAATTACATTATTGACCCCGTATTATATTCAAAACTCAATGTCCTTGCATAAAGTATGTCATTTTTAATTTTTTTTCAAGATTCAACAACTTATAAGTTATTTAAAATTCAGTTTTGAAAAGCAATTTAAACTGCTTATAAGTGATTAAAAATCACTTTACAGAAACACTTAACTACTAATTTTTAATCTTCTTAAAATTTAAAAAACATTTTTAAATCATAAGTTATAAATTTGGAGAAACACCCTCAATTTGAAAGTTTAAAAAATAGATTTTTTTGAAATAAATTGGATAACATACCTTTTAAACCATGATAATAAAAGGACTAATACATCAACACCCCCTAAAGTTGGTTCAAAAAATCGGATGCCACCCTCAACTTTCAAATGGACCAGTTACCCCCCTTAACTTGCAAAAATGAACCAATTAGCCCCCTCAACACCACGTGTCAGAATCTGGTTAGTTTGATTTTTCAAAGATGTCATTTTTTTTATTTTTCTCTCGAACCAGAAGTTGATGCGTGACATTGAGGGTGCTGACTGGTGCATTTTTGTCAAGTTAAGGGGGATAACTGATTCTTTTTACCAAGTTAAGAGGGTAACTGATCCTTTTGAAAGTTGAGGGTGGTATCCGGTTTTGTAAAGTAATGATTTTGTTTTCATTCCGATAAACGTTCAATGTTATGAGCCTCTCTAAAAAAAGGAACATGGTTAAGACCTTGTTCTCTTTAACTTCTGAAACCTAAACTGAACTTAACTTAACCGAACCGAACCGAACTTAACTGACTGGAATTGAATTGAACTTAACTTAACTGAACTGAACTTAATGAACTTGAACTTCTTTTTAAAAAAATTTGAGCAAATGCGCTTATGTTATTAAATTACAATGGAAAATCTCCACTCACCCCGGATGTGGTTCGAACTTGTGATTTCTAGAGTCACAAACTCAATCTTTACCATTAGAACTTAAATGAATTTAATAATAATATATTAATTATTAAAATAGTAAAAACTAATAAATATAAAATAAATAAATTATTAATACTAATCATTACAAATAATATTATTAATAACTATCCATATAAAATGATTAATAAAACAATTTTAATACCATTAATAATAAAAATTGTTATAATACCTAAATTCATTTAATTAAAATTTTGTTATTTAAATAATAATTATTGTTACAATTACACTTTAACTAATAAAAATTATTATAATATATTTATAATTTGGATTCAAATTATCACTTATTAATGGATTACAAAAACATAATAATTTTTAATTAATAAATAATTTTATTTTTATTATCCCATATCACATTTTCTAATTAATTAATACAGTGATTATAAATAAAAATATTATTATATTATAATTACATTAATAATATTATTATATCAATAATACAAGTAATTATAACAATTTAAAAATTATTTTTACTATATTTATAATCAACATTAACTACATTAAATAATAATTATTTTTTTATATTAATTTTTTTTATCATTGTTTTTCTTTTTATTATTATTGCTATTAATTTTTATTAAATTATTAATTAGAACAATTATTATTAAAATTAAAATTTATGAACCTCAACTGAATTTAACAGATCTTAATTGAACTGAACTTAATGAACCTGAATTGAATTCAACTTATTAAAAAAAAAAAAAAAAAAAAAAAAGTTATGTGATAAACGACATAATTTTGAGGTGGGAAAAAGGTTTACTGTAAAACCCTGGCCCCTCAAATTGGGTTCTCATTAATTTAGCTTCTTATCTTCTTCTCCTCCAATCTGTCTATTTGGTCTTTGATTCTTCAAGGTAGCAGCTTTTCAAGGAGCCGTTTCTGCTCTATATCTTCTTCTTTTCAATCTCTCTTCAGGTACCTTTCTTTCCAGTTTATGTCATTGTTTCATTATGAGTTTATATGAAAGTTTTGATTTTATTCTTACTGAATTGTTGATTTCAGTTATGTCCTTGTATGTTTAATTCACTTCCGATATCTTTCTCTACCTCTTAAATTATTGGATTTGGAGAAGTACTTGACTAACCTGTGTTTTATTTTGGTCATAAACCCTAAAGTGTAGTGATATTGCTGTGTATTTTCTAACGAATCAGAAAATATACGCGCATCAGTTTGCCAGTGATGGGCCGTTGAATAGTGAATTGCATTTACGGATTTAATTGTCCCATTTCTTCTACTCATGCACTGTTTTTGTTTTCTATCGATTGTGAATGGGATGTTGGAACTCTGGTAAATTGAAGAATGAACAGATTCAAATTGGTGTATCGACTAAGTTAGTTGTGTTGTATTAGGTTTTGAATATGTTGTAGCTTTGTTTTATTATTTATTTTCTACCTTTTGTATTGAAAGGGCATTTGAACAGATTCGATTATTAGAGGAATATTATCCCACTGGTAGAGTAGTGGAGGTATTGAAAAGCTCAAGAAGAGAGATAAAAATGGTGGGTGCGTCTACCCTGCAACCAAGACTCCTCTCTTCTTTTGTAGGCGATCACGTTACTCAATCCAGACATCATCTTTCTCGGCTTTTTCATTACAACCCAGGTTTGTAATTGACCCATAATTTCCATGTTGTGTATTTTCTTTTTTTTTAAGGAAACGACCGTTTTGTTGTCAAGTTTGGGGCTTTTTGGTTGCAGTTAAGTGGTATTTTAGTACTGTAGTTTGTGATTACTGATTAGTGATTCATTTTTCTTCATTTTTGCGGATTTGAGTTTTAAGTTTCGATATTATTGTGTACGATTTACGAATCTCGAGGTTAATGTGATTCTTGCAATCCAAAGTTTAACTATTTAAGATCCTTAATTCTGCAAGTGGGAAATTTATGCATAAATATCGACTTTTGTCAGGAATACAACTATTGGAATAAGTAAATAGTTAAATGTGCGAAAATATATTCATGTTCTTGAACTATATTGCTTACAGGTATTTGAAATTTTTCTATTTATTATTCAATATATCAATGGTCGTTTTTATATTATAACTAGGAAGCAAGCACGTTTCAATGCAATTGTCGAGGGGACTTTCTGGGTTAGCTGATTTTCTGTTCAACAAAAGGTATGGTACACATCATTTTCTGCACTGGCATGCTATTTGATGCAAACACACACCTAATATTAGCTAATAACAACTAGAACACGCCCAAATAGGTACAAATAATCACAGAAACGCAGAAGAACTAACAGAGAGATATTGAATAATATATATGTACTAATGATGCTCAGTCTTAACTCAAAGAGTGATTAGAATACATATGAACTAAAAAACACTTCTAAATATGCTTAAAGCCCCAAGTTGTCCCAAAAAACCTGCTGCCCCCTGAACTTTTAAAACGTCCCTGTAGCTACCTTAAATTTTAAAAAAGCACCATTTTGCAACTTCTCATTCAATTGCTTTTACAACTTGCATATTTGAAGTACATATAGGAATTCATACATATCATGCTTAAACAAAGATACGTGGTGGGTGTGTTGACTGATTCACTACTGTTAAAATGTATAGAAATGTAGAAGAAGTGTCAACAAGCAATCGTAAGCGTCTAAGGCCTGGTAAAGTATCTCCTCGTCGACCAGTTCCGGATCATATATTAAGACCTCCCTACGTAAATTCATGGCAAGCCCCTGGAATTGCAAGTGGACCAGAAGTGCACAATGACAAGGGGATTGAATGCATGCGAGCTTCTGGGAGACTCGCAGCACAAGTTCTTGAATATGCTGGAACTTTGGTCAAGGTAAAACTGTAACTTTTTTTGGCTTTCAAAAAAGATCTGCCATTAACGATAACACAAAAGCTTTAGGAGACATTATTTTATCTTTGCCAACCACAATTCAACTCTTCGTTGAGAAAAATATCTTTATCATATGTTAACTACTTGCGTATGTTATTTGGCTTAATGCATCAGTAGCTACCCGAACTTGTCCCAAAAACCTATTGCACCACTTTGCTGCTGAACATCTCAGCTTCTGATTGGTTTGACTTTTCAAAGATGTCATTTTTCTGATTTTTTCTTTCCAATCGGAAGCTGACATGTGGTGTTCATGGAGCAGTTTTTGAAAGTTGAATTAGCTACCCTGTCACTTTGAAAGTTCAGGGGGTAGTAGGTTTCATGAGACATGTTCGGGGCTACTGATGCATTATGCCTATATTATTTTGTTGTATAAAAATGGGCTAGTAAAAAGAATGTATAGATTGTGCATTTATTAATGATGAAGGTATTTGTATTCGGTCTTTTGACGATTGCTTCTTCTGGCAGCCAGGTGTAACGACAGATGAAATTGACAAGGCAGTTCACCACATGATAATTGACAATGGAGCATATCCCTCGCCTCTCGGCTATGGAGGGTTTCCTAAGAGCGTCTGCACATCGGTGAATGAGTGCATTTGCCACGGGATTCCCGATTCCCGAGCTCTTGAGGTATTTTCCTGTTCATTCAATTCGATTTTATCAAGAGTAGAAATTTTATGCTCAGCATGTAAGCTTTACTTTTATTTGTTTCCAGGACGGTGACATCATCAATATCGATGTGACAGTATATCTCAATGTAGGATTCTTTCTTTTCAATCTTAATAACGTAGCATACCATATGAAGATTTCTTAATCGTTTCCAAATTCTTTGTTTAAATGATCGATTATGATATCAGGGCTATCATGGGGATACATCAGCAACGTTCTTTTGTGGAGAGGTTGATGATGAAGCACGGAATTTGGTTGAGGTAACTCCATCAATCAATTCATTTTCTCTATTAGTTAGTCGGTGGCTTTCCAATTGACTAATACCATTTTAGTCTAAACTATTATAGTGATATTGTTGGGGCACTTCCATTCTTCAAAAATCAGGAACTTGTTAATTTATTGCAAGGCGTGCTTGTTTTGACTTAGAAAGTTGTAGTGTATCATCTAAATTTGTACTTTTGTCTCAGGCTTTATGAGAATGCTTGTTGATTCTTTATTCAGGTTACCAAAGAATGCCTTCACAAAGCTATGTCGATATGTGCCCCAGGAGTAGAGCTCAAGAAAATTGGTCAAACGATACAGTAAGACTACTTTTACGGGTTTTTCATTTTCTGTGCTGGAAATAATATGTCAACACAACATGAAATATATTTCCTATACCTTCTTCTCATGTGAATTTGCATGATAAATATCTTTCATTCGCTTAGAATTGATGACAGCAATACATATCTAACTTGGTACGTGTAACATATAATTAGCAAATTGTGAATTTGTTAAAAAAATTCAAGATATATTAGAATAAATGTTGCTGATTCCTAGATTATTGTTTCATTTCCCAGCGAAATTGCAGATAAACATCGATATGGTGTTGTACGAGAATTTGTGGGGCATGGTGTTGGACATGTTTTCCATTCCGATCCAGTTGTTCTACACTTCCGTAATGAACCAAACCCGAGCTTCGTATTCTTTCACATTTTGAATTTCGTTTGTTTCTTCGAAATGTGGACTATAAAATTGTATGTTGTCCACATGCTCTCCTGTTATTACATATACCATATATTCATTCGTCAATCAAATAATAACATCGGTAATGGTTTCTTATTTTCAGGAAACAACGAAGATGGGCGCATGATGTTGAATCAAACCTTCACTATTGGTACATCCCGTAACATAACTGTAATGTAATAAATTCCGTTGATATATTTTTAAAGCCGTTCTGTGAGATTATTTCGCAACTTAAATGCGGGCTCTTTGTTGCAGAGCCAATGTTGACAATGGGAAGCATAAAACCCGTAATGTGGACCGATAATTGGACGGTTGTGACGGAAGATGGAAGCCTATCGGCGCAGTTTGAGCACACTATTCTCATTACTGAATTTGGTGCTGAAATTCTCACCAAATGCTAAATTTAATCTCTTGTATCGAAATTTTGCACTTTCAGTTATGGTTATTCGTTATTGAGATTTTGATTGTTTTCATTTGTATATTGTGGCTGGCAGAATACACAGCAGCAATATGCATTGTAACTGTAACAGCATATAAACTGTATTTTTTCTTCTTCCCGTTCAAAATAATGTTTCGACCGGAACATCTGTTACGAATTTATAATTGTAAATTTCCGTTGACAAACTGCTTCAGTGAAATGGGAGAAAATGGAGTCTCAGGGAGCGATGAGAATGTTGAATTATTACTCATAGGATAAATATGTTAAGTTCCATAAAAACAGAAAGGAAGAATTTAGTTTATAATGAAATAATGTAACTTAAATGGAAACCAAATATGAATTTGAGTGAATACACATTTTGAAGCAATATTTCTTTTTCTTTTTAAGAATAGATGCTTAATGTAATATTCTTAGTTTGTTTTATCAATACATAGATTTTGACCAAGGTATGAAATGAATGATGAGCAAATGTAAGAGAAATCTAACACAATGTTTTCATTCTGATTCACACATTGCCTACTCCGGAATACAATCTATCGAGCTTTAATCAACTATTTTCAAGGTCATTTTAATATTGTTTTTCCTTTGTCTGAAGAAACGTTTGTGAAATAAGTTTTTTTTGGAACAACAACTGTTAAAGACCTGGGAAAACAATGTCGAATAAACTCTCATTCTGAATTAACATTCACAATATAACAATATTTAGTAACTTCATGAATGAGGTTAAAACTCAAAATTAGAATATTTCGAACCTGAGGTACTTGGAAATTCTCACGAGAATTATTTTTTCTTGAATCTTTCAAATACGGGTTCCAACAATAATGATGGTAATTTATAACAAGTATTTAAATTTTTTTCGTGAAAAGTGTTTTAAATCAACGGTTAAAGTTAAATTTGTGACCTACAGATCAGATTCGAGCTACATTAGGGACGGATTTAATATTTTCGTTATATTCAACGTAAGTATATTCCAAAAATTTGAAAAAAGTAATGAATCTTGTTAACAATTATCTAATAGTTAATTGCTAACTACTATTTGTTTCAAGTTCAACAAAAGATATTGTACATAGCTCATTTTAGTCACCTTTATTTCAATTTTATGTAATGATCAGTTAACTTAAAAAAAACTAATTAAGTAATCACCTAAAATAATCTTTGTCGGCAAATCCTATCACCACAAAGCACTCCCCTAATTATTGTTGTTTACTAGAGTAATTACAGTGATGTTGAGTTGTTGACTGAATATTAACAAATTATTGATAATCAAACAATTTGATTTTAAATTATATTTTAACTAATAGTAGATCTCGATTAGGGACTACTTGTTGGTACGGTCGTACCTACCAATATCATTTAATATTTGTGACAACTTAGCCTTCTATTTATATATAGTTGTCAAATATATAATATTACCCTTCCCTTTTAAATTTTTTGCCGTTGTATCATATGATATCAATAAAATTGCTACATGCCATACCGTATTACAACAATATGCCCCAAACTTAATTAAAAATAACTACAAGTTTGTGCTTTTTTACAAAAAATAAGGTAATCAAATTTCCATGTACCGAAAATTTAGCTATTAACAATTTCAATTTTTCTATTTAATTTTCACTGTCTATTATCTCCACATTGGAGGATGTACAACCCTAGCTACACACATCTATCATGTTATTTATAGAAGCACTTGTTGATTGTTAAATTTTGTTTCATAATATTTACAAATTGGATGGTATAGAATAGGTATGAAATGAAACCCAACAAAGGGAAAATGATAGTATGTTGTGTCGTCCAAAAACAAAACGAAGTGTAGAGCTTTAAATAAAATGGGGCTTTTATATGCGTGCTTTGACTGGGACCTAATCACTGCGCCAACTCACTGCACCACTGCACGCCACCTTTCTCTCTCTCTCAATAAAGCTAAACCAAATAACCATAATTAATCATTATTCATTTCTTTTCTCTTTCGAGATAAACAAATTAAACCCCATTTTCAACTTCACCAACAATAAAAGTTAGGCACTTTGACAAGATTTTCAACATTCTTCACCCTTCTCAAAACCCCATCCCATCCCATCCCATCTATCTTCTTCTTTGACACTTTGCTTTTGGCATTAGACTTTGTTTTCCTCTGCTACCCATTTGGCTCTATGCTGTGTTCTTCCGTGGAAGCTTGAATGAGTTGAGGAGTTAGGGTTTTTCTGATGTGGGTTTGTATGGGTCATAAATTTGCCGGCCTCCATGGACAGGAAGATTCGATATTTGCTTCTTTTGTGGATCATCTTTCTGGTGTCTCCTTCTTCAAGGATCTCTGCCAATATGGAAGGTTCTTACCCTTTTTCTAATTTCTGGGGTTTTCCCCTTTTAGTCTAGTGGTGTATTGTAGTGTAGTGTGTGGAATTTTGAATTTTGGTTCTTGTTATCTTCTGTGATGTTGACTGATGTATTGGGTATTGTTTGAAATGTAGTGGCTGGGTTTGGACTGCAATGTTGTCTTGTTTTTGTGTTTAATTACTAATTTTGAGTGAATTTGTTGTTATTTATTACGTATAATATGAACATTTTGTGATAATGACTGCTATATATGTAATTATTTTAGCTTCTGGCATTGATATATCAATTTATTACTGATAAAACTGTCATTTTCCAACCATAGTAAACAATCATATTATGTTGATAATTTTTGTTCTTACTTTTGTTTTGAGAAATTCAAACAGAGAAAACAAGTCAACTTCTTTTCAAAACTTGTAAATGTGTAACAATCTTTTTCGGAACTTTGGTAATCCCTAATGCAATGTAAAGGAATCAAATTGGTAGTTAGAGTTTGATTCCAATACTTTCCAGTGCTATTCAAAACAAGATTACGACAACTTATTTGATTTGAGTGCAGAAAGTTTAGAATTGTACTGAACTGTAATTTTCTAGAGTAATGGTAGTGTAGCATCTTCAGTTCATATCTGTTTAGTTGATCTGAAGGTTTTTTTTTTACTGCATTAATGATGTTTTTTGCCTGAAAATGCAGGTGATGCTTTGCACAACCTTCGAAATAATTTACGAGATCCTAATAATGTATTGCAGAGCTGGGATCCTACCCTTGTTAACCCTTGTACCTGGTTTCATGTTACTTGTAACAATGAAAATAGTGTTATTAGAGTGTAAGGAACTACCCCATTTATCCTGATATTTGACCCAGTTTCGAATTTTCCATCAAATTTATTATTCTATGATTTTTTTTGTATGTGCAGCGACCTTGGTAATGCTGCACTATCTGGCCAATTGGTCCCACAACTTGGTCAGCTTAAGAATTTACAGTATTTGTAAGTTATAAACTCATATCTAACTAGATGACTATGCTTCTTTTACCTTTAGTTTGCCAAACGATACCATGTCTAATAGCATTTTCCAATTTTCCCAATTTGCAGTTTGAGTTATTGTGGTGTTCAGCAATCTGCTCGTATTTTTTGTTCATTTCCATATTGTATCTGTTAGACTGTTGTTGGCAGTTAATTATTGCTTGAATTTCTTGGAGTAGGCTATTTTCTTTGCTATCTAGGAGAATAATTTTTTCTCATTGAGGAAAAAAGGGAAAAAAAGTGGTAAAAGGCGGTCAATTGATTGGAGATTTTAATTCCATGTCTGAAATTAGCGAGTTAATGTATTAATGCACATAAAAGGTTAAAAAATGCAAGCTCTTTCAAATGTATTTTCCCTAAAGGCAGTTAACAACAAATCGATTATTCAACGTTGCCGTGCATTCAATCTAAATAGTTCATTCCAATGGGTGAAAATCTAAGGATTGTGAGAACAGTGATTACAACACATCTCACTCCATCTATACATGTTTCTACATTTTTAGATGCATAACAGTGTAAAACCATGCAATAAAATATTGATCATTTGCAAATTAAATATATTCATTAAGGCTTTCTCACTATGAATCGGATACTATTCTTGTATATAGTTATTCATTCAGCAGGATTTTTTTCCTTTGTTGCACTAGTGTTCCATAACAATTGTTCTATATTCTGGTTTAAGTAAAAGAGAAAAATAAACTGACTTGTAATTAAATTGGAACTAAACTCATTTCTTTGCTTAAACAGTTCAAATGAATTAAGTTTCATTTTGGGCTTGAGTTATGGTTCTTGTGTCCAAACACGCTGAGACTCATAATGCTCACCGGTCACACTTTATTTCTGAATTAATGGAAACTTTATTACTTTCTTTTATATTCTTTGGACCGATTTAATGGATTCGTGTCAAAGATTATTGGCATGTACTTCCAGTTGTTTTATATTATCTGTTACCTTATGACAGGGAGCTCTATGGAAACAACATAAGCGGACTTATTCCAAGTGACCTTGGGAATCTGACAAATTTGGTGAGCTTGGATCTGTACTTGAACCGTTTCACTGGTCCTATTCCAGAGTCGTTGGGCAAACTGACGAAACTACGTTTCCTGTATGAATTTCTATCTTTTACCTTTAATTCATTACACTTTTTAGATAATTTTTCATTTTAATTCCTAATTCATGAACTATCTACCGAAGCAATTGAGTTTCGAGGAATCATAACTCTTTTTTGGATACTACCACCATAATTATGTATAACCTTGCACTAAAGCATCAACCTGATGCCCTGAATTTTAAGTTTTCTTATTTGATTGCCATTGGATTTATCATTTCTTTCTTTATTAAAGATGTCTTTGTGTTTGCTGTTCCATAACATTTTTAGAATTGCATAAGAAATGATGCTTGTGGAACTTAACATTATTTTCATGGTATGACTATTGTAAGGATAGTCGTCTTAACAACAACAGCTTGTCAGGTTCAATTCCCATGTCCTTGATCAATATTAGTGCTTTACAAGTCCTGTAAGTACTTTCTTCTTCTTACTCTTCGTCCATCAGCTTCGATTTTATGAAATTGAATTTTGCAATGGTGGTCGTAGGGATTTGTCGAACAATCGCCTATCAGGACCTGTACCGGACAATGGTTCCTTTTCACTGTTTACACCCATCAGGTTTTCTCGTCTGCAAATAATAGTGTCTTTTCTTACTCTTTGGAAGTATGGAATGATTATATATATGTTGATCGACTTTTGCAGTTTTGCAAATAATCTCGATCTATGTGGGCCAGTTACTGGAAAGCCTTGCCCTGGATCTCCACCATTTGCACCACCTCCTCCATTTGTTCCAACCACCACTGCTCCTTATCCAGGTAATTTGTCCTACGCCCAACATAGAAAGGAGAGATCTTTATTACTGTAGTTTTGAATTAATACATAAATATTTAGCTTCTTTATATTTTTCAGGGATGCATTGCTAGATTTTTTCAATTTTCACGATAAAAGCTCAAATCGTCATGTTTTTTCTTCAACTTTACTCTAGTTTGGCTTAAAGTCAGTTGCCACCTTAAACTGTCAAAAGCTCCAGATACCACCCCGAGCTTACAAAAAATGCATCAGTTTACCCCCTCAATGCCACGCGTCAGCTTCTGGTTGGAGAAAGGAAAATCTGGAAAATTGCATATTTGAACAGTCAAACCAACCAAAAACTGACACGTGGCAATTGTGGGGGGGGGGACTTGGGCATTTTTAAACAAGTTTAGGGTGATGTTGGCAACTGGAAAGTGACTAATTTGGACTAGTTCAGGGGTGGTAGATGCATTAGGCTCATCTAGTATTGACATGACTGACTGATACATGGCTATGAAATCATCTTTTCCCATTTTGGCTAATAGCGCACATTTGTTTTGGTTGAAAGTTAGAAGCCCTAACAATAATGTAAAATTTGTTTACAATGTATATAATGGGAGGACTGAGATATATTAAAATTTCAGCTGTAAGTAGTCCCACTGGAGCAATTGCTGGAGGAGTGGCGGCTGGTGCTGCTTTACTGTTTGCTGCTCCAGCTATTTGGTTTGCATATTGGAAACGAAGAAGACCACCTGAATTGTTCTTTGATGTACCTGGTTTGTATTTCGCTTTCTCATTCAAAACGCATTAACTTGATATCTAGAAAGAACATGCATATCATTTCGTACTTTTTGTTTAGGCGAGGAAGATCCCGAGGTCCACTTAGGGCAACTCAAAAGATTTTCATTGCGAGAACTGCAAGTTGCAACAGATAGTTTTAGCAATAAGAACATACTGGGCAGGGGTGGGTTTGGTAAGGTGTACAAGGGACGCTTGGCTGATGGGACTTTGGTGGCAGTAAAAAGACTCAAAGAAGAGAGGACACCTGGCGGAGAATTACAGTTCCAAACAGAAGTCGAAATGATTAGCATGGCCGTGCATCGTAATCTTTTAAGATTACGTGGTTTTTGCATGACGCCCACTGAAAGGCTGCTTGTTTATCCATATATGGCTAATGGAAGTGTTGCTTCATGTCTAAGAGGTATTGCGTCTTTGATTCTCTTGTTTAGCTCAACTTGGGAAAGTCAACATGTTCTTATATCTTTTCCTAAACAATTGGTTTGTTAATATTTGTGTAGAACGCCCGCCCTCAGAAGCGCCCCTCGATTGGCCAACGAGAAAGAGAATAGCATTGGGGTCTGCGAGGGGCCTTTCTTACTTGCACGATCATTGTGATCCGAAGATTATCCATCGCGACGTGAAAGCAGCCAACATATTATTGGACGAGGAATTTGAGGCAGTCGTGGGCGATTTCGGGCTGGCTAAGCTGATGGATTACAAAGATACTCATGTTACAACTGCTGTAAGAGGAACCATCGGGCATATAGCCCCGGAGTATCTCTCTACTGGAAAGTCGTCAGAGAAGACCGATGTCTTTGGCTACGGGATCATGCTTTTGGAGCTTATCACTGGCCAGAGAGCGTTTGATCTTGCTAGGCTTGCAAATGATGATGATGTCATGCTACTTGATTGGGTAATGCCTTTTTTCAACTTCGTTCTACCTTTCTAAAGCATGCCTATTTCTTTCTTACATGATTCATATCGAGTATCCGAACTCAGATGATACTAACTTGATCGATACTTTTTTCCACAATGCATCGATCACCCTTGAAATTGTCCTGAAAAGAACTTGCAAAAAATTCTCCAGGTTGCTCCCTTAGTGCCACGTGTCAGCTTCTGATAGGAGAGAGATAGAAATCAGAAAAACAATAACATCTTCGAATAGTCAAACCAACCAGAAATGGACACATGGGCATTGAGAGGGCAAAATGGTGCACTTTAAACAAGTTCAGGGGTATAATTAGGTTTTGTTGTTGTTTCTGGTGTGGCTAATGCAAGATGTGCAGGTAAAAGCGCTTCTGAAAGAGAAGAAGGTAGAGATGCTGGTGGATCCGGACCTGCAGACCAACTACGTGGACTCCGAAGTAGAGCAACTGATTCAGGTGGCACTTCTATGCACCCAAAGCTCTCCAATGGAACGCCCCAAAATGTCGGAAGTCGTGAGAATGCTGGAAGGGGACGGGCTTGCAGAACGATGGGAGGAGTGGCAAAAGGTGGAGGTCCTTCGGCAAGACATCGATCTCGCTCCTTCTCGTAGTTCCGAGTGGATTCTCGACTCCACCGAGAATCTACATGCCGTCGAATTGTCTGGCCCCAGATGACTCTTAACAACCCTTTCCTTTACTGTCTTTCTTATTTTTTCGATTTGCTTTTTTTTTTATTTTTGGGGTCTTCACAGAAGCCATTGTTGGTGCTGTTGGAGCTTAACTTGCAGTTTGTGCATATTAAGGTACCTAATCCTGCTATTGCATTATACTATTTTTTTTTAATTTTGTAAAATAGATGTTTCGGACTTGAACAGCAAAAAATTGTATGAATGCTTGAGAAAGACTCCCCCTGTTTTTTCGTTTTTCGTTCTTGCGCATGCAAGAGATGTCTAAGTTCTTGTAGGATTTGGATTTTAGACCTAATTCCTGTGAAAGGACCTGCAAGAAATTTTATTTTAGTCCTTAAGATTTGACATGTATTGTCCTTAATTTGACTTGATTTATCCTTTTAGCAAGAATCTACTAAGGCAATTATGCGTTTACACTTGAAATATGAAGAGTTAATTTTCAAGTTAAGCCGAATTGAATGTGATGATAATGTTCTCATATTTTCTGAATCGAATCTACCAAGGCAATTATGTGTTTACAATTATACCTTTTATTTTATTATAAAATTCTCCTTAATTACTATTTTATAACCTTGTTTATGTTTGATCTTTTTCTTAATATTTTATAACCTTGTTTATGTTTGATCTTTTTCTTAATTAATACAAGTATAATTGAAGTAAAAAATGTTAAGACTTGCATTGATAACCTAAATTGACAAGCGAGAAAATGAAATTTTGATTAAAATAATAATTTTTTGATACTAGAGGGAATGATTGATAACATCTTGTATGGGTTAAAATAAAATGAACTCAACATAATAATTTTTATCCTTTTGTTTAACTAAAGTAATTGTGGTTCCGCAATGACATGGTACAATTAAGCCACTAAGTGTAGATTACATTTTTGGTAAGCAGGAGAAAATTCAAGTTTAAATCCCATTATGTATTTTCACTAAAGCAAATAATATTCTTAACTTTAATTAGCTTCTAAACATAAATATTTTGAACAAGCGTAACCATGGTTTATAAAAAGAAAAGAGTACAATATGGTAGAGCCTTGAGTTATATTTGTCTACAAAATGAGCCATAAGAATTCCTACACAGGCAAATTAATCTTTGTGGCTGAACTACTTGTACAACTTCTACAACCAATCAAAATCCGCGAAATCTCCATTTGTTAATCTTTTCTTTTGCCACGTGTACACTTCACATCCACCCCCTCATTTTCCCTCCTTTTAATTATTTCTTCATTTCTTTTATTGTTTTGATTCTCAGTCTCTTATTGTATCTTTGTCTTCTTCCTCAATTTCTCTCTCGATGAAGCCATGAATTTTGGTCCTTGTATTTCTTCAGCTTGTTTTCTTCTCTGAAACTCTCCATTAATGGCTTCTTCTTTGCATCTTCCAGACCTCACCTTCCTCTCTCCGCAGATCACTCATAGACGCCGCTTCTCTCTCCCTACATGTTCAAAAATTCCTTTTTCTACTAATCGGTACGGCTCTGGTATACGTTTTCGCTGTAAATTTCGTGCGATTCGCGAGGATAGTTTGTTAATTGAAGAGAGGGAGAATGAAATTTTGAAGGAAGTCAATGGAAATGCCGCTGTTCCTTCTACTAGTGGCGGAAACGACTATGGCTTTAATGGATCGCCGATCGAGAGTTATACTAATGGTGCTGCGCCCGTGAATGTGGTTGATATTGAAAAAGAAGTGAGCAATGGTAGCTTGGTGAAGTATGTAAATGGCAGCAGCGTTGCAGCTGCCGAAGTAGTCATCGATAAGGAGAAAAAGAAGGAGGTAGCGTCAGAGGATGGACGGAAAAAGAGGATAGAAGAGATTGGGAAAGAAGACGCCTGGTTTAAAAGTGGTGGGGGAGAGCAAACGGTTGAGGTACTGTCCTCTATCTATTGGTTTGTGTACGTTCTCTTGGAATTCTCAATTGGCTGAGTATTTGGTCAACAATTAACGACTCTTGCTCTAATTTGTAGAAAACAAATTTCAGTGTATATATATTAATTGAAGTAGGAATTTGCCCTTTCAGGAGTCAATTAGCGACTGAACAATGACATTATGAAATATGAAGAAAGATAAGGTTGAATTAACAATCGTACTTAATAGTGATGTCTATATTCTTCGAAGGGAGAATGATGCCCTATATTTGGATGAGTAGCAAGAGGATTTTTTTATGTTGTCTCTGTGTGTCATGTCTTAGATGGTTTATAAGGATTTTATGAGCAGTTGCATATAGTTACTGCTATTGATATTTATCTATTATAATGGGGCATAATGATTTTGTAAGCATTTTGATGTTGGCAGACGTGCTCTTTGTGTAACATTCATATGCTGTTGCATATAGTTTCTGCTCTTTGATATTTATCTACTTGTAACGGAGGCAGAATAATTTTTTAAGCATGTAGGTGTAGGTAGACGTGCTCTCTGTGTAACATATGAGTTTTGAACACTTCTATCATCTGACAAAATATGAATTTCACAGGTTTCTGTTGCACCTGGGGGCCGTTGGAATAGATTTAAAACTTACTCGACTATACAAAGGACATTGGAAATCTGGGGATTTGTTATTACTTTCGCTTTCAGAGCTTGGTTGAACAACCAAAAGTTCTCTTATAGAGGTTAGCCACCCTTTCTGAATAGGGTTGAATCTGATGTTCTTGTCGTTGATTTGACCACAAGTTCCAACTATGTTTGAGTAGTTTAAGTGATCATTCTTCTTATCGAAATTGATGGTACAATATTTAAGTCTTTGCCTTACAGTTCTGATGTTGATATTGCTATGCCCAAACAATAATTGCATTGGTAATTGGAGCACAATTCAAGCTTTTAGACATTAACTTTTTTTCTTTAATTACTATATAATATGTATCAACATCTAGATCAACTTAGCTATCATTTTCTTCCTTTTAATTATGATTCAATTGTAACACTGCTTCTTTCTCTCTCTACATATACTAATAAATCAGGAGGAATGACTGAGGAGAAAAAAGTTCTAAAACGAAAAGCACTTGCCAAGTGGTTAAAAGAAAATATATTGAGATTAGGTCCAACGTTCATCAAAATTGGCCAGCAATTCTCCACTAGAGTAGACATCCTGGCTCAGGAGTATGTTGATCAGCTGTCTGAACTTCAGGTGCATAAACTTTATCTGCTAATGTCTACCATCTGATTCCAATATTGTTGTCGTGTTTTCAAAATACTAGTTTATTGGAATATTATGTTTGTGGAATTTTTTTCGTATTTATTTTTAACGGAGTGGTTTGTTTTCCAACCAGGTTTAGTCAAATTTTCTAAGTTGGTGTCTTTAGGAAGAAAGAACTGAATTGATATTTTTGTCCAGGACCAAGTTCCACCCTTCCCTTCAGAGACAGCTATGTCCATAGTTGAAGAAGAGCTTGGAGCCCCATTGAATGATGTATTTGACCGTTTTGACTATGAACCCATTGCTGCAGCAAGTCTTGGTAATATTGCTGGTCGATTGTCCCTTCAGATTAATTTATATTATATTTTATTTGTTTTGCTTATCATGTTTTAATATGTGCATGTACTTCTACAATTTTCAAAACAGGCCAGGTTCACCGTGCTAGATTGAAGGGAGAAGAAGTTGTTGTTAAAGTTCAAAGGCCTGGTCTTAAGGATCTTTTTGATATTGATCTTAAAAACCTGAGGGTATGATTCTTGTTTTCCAAACATTGTTTTGCATTGATTATAGGGCTGTGGGTTCTAACATAGTAACTTGTCACATTGGCTGTTTTTTTTAGGTAATAGCTGAATATCTTCAAAAAGTAGATCCAAAGTCTGATGGTGCAAAGCGGGATTGGGTTGCAATTTATGATGAATGTGCCTCGGTCTTGTATCAGGTAATGATATGCTTCTTTCAATATGAAATCGAAGTTGAGAGTCTTATGACATGAATATAGCTTTTGTGACTTATTGAGAAGTTAATGGACTGTCTATGTACTTCGCCCTTATATCTTTTATATAAATAATTCTTCCCTCAAAGTCAATGTTACTAATCCATTCTTTGAGATTCTCGACAAATTTTTGTAAATTAATTGATGAGATGGTTCTCCCTTTTAGAAGTGACGTTAGTTCCTGCTAAATTAGAATGTTAGTATGGGTAAGCAGCACGACAAATGAAATCCGTAATAAATGCTGGTTGTTCTGAGAGTAGTTGCCTTTGCTTAAAATAACATATGTAGTCTAGTAGGTTGAAATGATGAACAGGAGCTCAAATTCAGTTTTTTAGTAGTAATTAACTTTCACTAGCGTTGCTAGTTTTTAATTTTGATGATGTTTCTTTATGCAATCATGGATTAGGGTGCAATGATGATAGCTGTGATATCTGACATTCGCAGGAGATTGATTACACAAAGGAGGCTGCTAATGCAGAACTATTTGCGAGGAATTTCAAAGAAATGGATTACGTAAAAGTCCCAACAATACTGTGGGACTACACAACGCCACAGGTTTGTATCAGTGGTTATTAATTTCTATACAGGGATGCTATCTAATCATTAAAAGTAGTTGTTTGAGCCTCCTAGATACTGATTTACTGTTATGCAGATTCTCACAATGGAATATGTTCCAGGGATTAAAATAAACAAAATAAAGGCTTTAGATCAGTTGGGAGTTGACAGGAAAAGGTTAGCTTAATGAGGCACTATTATCTTCTGGTATAATGCTTTTGAAGCCTGCCCAGAAAATTTGGACAAATCATTATATAAACACTAATATGTTTTGTAGGTTGGGCCGATATGCGGTTGAATCTTACTTGGAACAAATTCTTTCGCATGGATTTTTTCATGCTGACCCTGTAAGTTTTGCTCTTTTTGTCTCTGGTGCTCAACTTCACAAGGTTGTATTTGACATCCATTAAGGAAGAATTTCCAAATTTTCAAATGGTCTGAAATTAAATTTTTTTTGTGTGAAAATTTCATTTTCTGTCAAACGAACCTCTATATGCATTTATATGCATAATTTATATTGGATGGATCAGCCTAATATACTGTATACTGAGTCCAAAACTATTCTGAAATTCTAATTTAATTTTCATCCTATATCCTCACGCATCAAATACACGGAATAAATTTCATTTCATCGAGACATTACCATCATGGCATAGTAGTCAAGGCGCTAAGCGCACCCAAGGCGACAGGGGGTCCTGTTGCCTAGGCGCAAGGCGAAGGCGCACAAAAAGCGCAAACTAGATGCATGAACTAAAAAAAATTAAATTAAAAATTTTTTGCGCATAACTTAAAAGAAAATTCAAAGTTCATGATGATAAAACTAGTTCCTATCAATTCAAAGTTCACTAATAAACTGACATGCAACAGATAAAAATGCAAATCATGACATTAAACAGATTATGTATTGAAATTTGTAATCT
>CATIWQ010773392.1:0-22626 GCA_949673415.1 Euphorbia schlechtendalii | reverse complement strand
AAAGCTCATTTCAGCTTCATCTTCCTCAAGTCTAGGGGTCAAAAAATGCTGATAAACCCTAAATTGCAGACTTGTACACACCTCTACAATGGGCGTTTTCCGACGGTTGGAGGGTCAACTGACCCTCCACGACTACCCCCCGGCGCCGCCCCTGTAGATAAATGAAGCTCGTTTATTCTCCAAAAACTTTCAAGTCTATGCAAGTATTTTGATTATTTATTTTCATCAAATTTTCTTAGATTTATATCATATGAACTTGTTCATATGACAATATTAAGCACCGTGATAAATGAATATTGGAAATGATTAAATATAAATAAGAAGATACATGAATAGTTCTCTAAGCCGTGTCCCGTGGTGTGTCCAAGCCGTGTCCGGAAGAGAAGGGCTGGCGTGGCGTGTCTGTTTAAAAACTGGTGTGTCGGACACGTGTCCGGTGCATGTCCAGCTGATACACTTTTACCAAGTTTATGGGTTGATTGATGCACATTTAACAAGTTCAGGGGGCTGGGAGAAACTTTTGAAAATTCAGGAAATCAGTAAACTTTTTGTGCAAGTTTAGAGAGGCACGGATGTATTTGGCCAAAAAAATATGTTCAATTGTGCCCGGTTGTAACACTTTATAGCAGCAACAGGCAACAACTTTTTTACGCTTAAAACTATGCAAACAGTACTCAAAACTTTATTTCTTGTAGTGTGCAATGATCACATTGATATGTTTTAAGTTCATTTTTAAAGCTGAGGTAATAGGATTGATTGTCCTAAAAAATTATAGGATTCAAGGAGGGGAAGGTTGCCTGTTGTGGTTCAGGGGCATACAGAGCTTTTGGTTGTGGCGGACAAGACAGAGAAGAATATGAAGTATGCAGTAATCCAAGAGAGTACGTTTGGTTTGACGGCGCGCATACTACTGAAACGGCTAACAAACAGTTAGCCCAGCTGTTGTGGACTGGAGATGGCATTGTGACAGGGCCTTATAATATGAAACAGCTCTTTCAACATTCATAGACCATATATGTAGTAGCTAGATTGACTATATTATGCTTTTTATATATATTTCATGTTGTATTTTATCCAGTCTGTTTGATTATGTTGTTGAGCTTGTAACATTTTTAAACTAGTTATCAAATAATGGCTTATATAAAAAAATTAAAAATGCAATTCCAGTTTCAACTGTAAAACTTAGGCCTTTTTAGCTCATTTTTTATAAGCTCTAAGCCTCTAACCCACCATCATTTTTAGAGATTTTTAGGTAAATACCTATAATACAATATATATAAATTTCACCCTAACTTTTATCAAATTACAAAAAAATCTTTTTCAAATTTCAATTTTACTTCATTATGTAAAAACTGTTTCAGATTTTCTTTTTTACGTTCTAGATATATAACTGGTATATATCATGTATATAACAGATATGTTAAAACAGTTTAGGTGAACATAACAAATGTGTTAAACCCGGTATATAACAGTTATATAACATGTATATAATAGATTTATAGAACAGACATATAACAAAAATACAACACATTTACATATAATAGATATATAACAGGTATATATACAGAACGTAAAAATGTAAAATCAAAATATAAGAACGTAAAATGTAAAATCAGAACATAAAAAAATAAAATAAATTCTTAAAAATATATTTTTGTAAATGGTAAACCAAAACAAGAACAAAATCACAATTTACCTATTTTTTAGCTGCACAAACTAAAATCTATAAAGCATTTCTCAAGATTTCTCAGCATATTTATTTTGTTTTTAGTTAGTGTAGACAAGGGGAACCTCTTGAAAAAGAATATTCTTCACATATGAAGTCCATTAAGAACTTGTCCCCTCGAGAAAAGATAAAATTTTCCACTTATTTTGAGAAAGACAACAAAATGCATATTTAATGGTGGACTGAAATACATGTATAAATTCCAAAAATATGGCTGACAAATTAGTTGAGCTTTTTTGGCACATGTCATGTGTGTGCACAAATTAGTAGAAATGAGCAAACAAATAAGCCAATAAAAGATAAATCATATTTGTAATTGGGCAAAACACAAGCTCTAGGGACATTAGCTAGATAGCATGAATTAAACCACAAAAAGGGAAGTTTTATTAACGTCTATTATATTAAAAAGGATAAATTATTTGGTTATTTGATTGATAGAAACCTTGAAGTAACCCATGACATGTGAAGTGAAAGGAACAACTAGATTACATAGATGGTACATAGCGTGTGAGCAAAACAAAGTCCAAAAGTTATATCAATAGCTAACGAGTGAAGGTATAATATAAACCACAAATTTGAAAGTAGATAAACAATAAGGGAAAAGAGAATTGACAGATTGGTTACAAATAATTAGGTTCAATTATTGATGCTATTGAAAGACAAATATTGTTGTTCTGTATGACATGGAATGGGTGTAAAAATATACAAGTGGCGAATAGTAGATTAGCCACAAAGTGGAAAATAAGCTTTTTATATATAATGTAATGTTAACTTTTGTTGTGACACGTGAGATTAAAATAATTTTTCCTTCTTTATCTGAAAGAACGTTAAAAATAAGTTCATTTTAACTGTCGACAAATGGAATAAACTGAACTAAGTTGAATCAATCGAAACTTATTTGAACAAAGAAGAAGAAGACAATAACACATTTTCCCGAATTTATAATATAGTATATTTGTCTATTTTGTTTTTCTTACATATATATTATCCATAGGCTTAATACATATTTAGCATCCTGAACTAGATACGTTTCATCACTTGTTCCCCTCAACTTTGAAAAGTTTCTATCAACCCTTTAAACTTGGAAAAAATGCACTTGCTAGTTCCTTCAATCTCACATGTCACTTTCTGATTGAAGAGAAAAAAATAAAAATTTGACAACTTTAAAAAATCAAACTAATCATAATGTAACATGTGACACTAGAAGGGGTTTACGAGTGCATTTTTTACAAGTTTGAATGACTGTAAAGTTGAAGGGGGCATGTAGTGAAAGATGCCAAGTTTAGAATGCTAAGCATGTATTTGATCTTATCCATTTGATTTTTCTACAATGCAACGTATTAGCTTTTTATAACTTTTATGTGCATCATATACGAGTAGAGTTGGTAGTAGACTACATCTCTTTGAACTTGTTCAAAATTAACTATTGTCCTTTTTGAATTTTGAAATGTGACTAATAACTCCATGCGCTTGTTTAGAATGTGTCACTTTACCCCATCTGTTAGTTTATTATTAGTTTGACTTTCCAAAAATGCTATTTTCTGATTTTTTTTTTCTTTCCAATCAGAAGCTGACACATGGCACTGAGAGGGTGATTTAGTGCATTTTAAACAAGTTTAATGGAGTAGTTGGCACATTTAAAAGTTAAGAGTGGTAAAAATCTATTTCGAACAAGTTCATGGGATACGTATGTACTAAACCTTAATTTCTTGAACACGCAAATATCTTTCACTGAAATGAGGACTCAAATTATATGAATAACATAATATTCAGTCTCAACGAGTAATGTAGAACCATAGATACGAACTGGAATATTGTAACACTCACAATAACAATTTATTTCTGCTCGTAAAATTTAGAAAGTGAAGAATCCAAGAACATGAAACGAATTGTAAAATACACGATGATTAGAATCATTATAAAAAGCCTTTGTTTGACGATTTCTACATTCCTTTGGTACAAGCACCACGTTCTCAATTATTATGTTCACTCTCTCCTCCAGAACAGGACAAGGTCAATAATGTTGAATAAAAAATTACCAATTTACTATTTCCAATTGGACATATGGCAATCCTTGATATGTTTTTCTACAACGGGTAAATATAATAATTGTATCATTTTTAGAACTAAGAATTGTAAAAGACATTACAAGTACAACTGCCCTATGCATTTAAAATTAGAATTGTTATTTTTTATGAATAGAAAAACATACTCTTATACAAAAGGTCAATAATCAACTAATATTTTTTTTCTAGTATGTATAAGTAATATAAATCTTCTTATAGACATAGTATGAAATTCTATAAGATGTCACGAATTCTTCAAAATATTTTCTCTTCAAGCAATCTTATACCTATTTCTTTTACACATATTTTAAATCCCTAAATTCTCATACTTCTTAAACAAGGCATCTATATATCGATTTTTCATACCACCTTAGTCATCATATTTTCTCTATTTACAATTTCCCCTATTTATTATCGTTTATTGGCGTATGTACCATAATATTGGCTACACATCCTTTGCATGATCGCTTAGGATCATCCTAATTTCATATAATGCATTATTCTTAATAAACAAAAAAAATGCTTTATAATTAATTTAATGTATTGTTTTTTTATAAAAAAAGGGTGAAATTCGGTGATTTTTGCGTTGAAATTGTAAAGCATTTCCAATAGATAGTCTATTATATACTTGGATGGTATATGAAATAGACATACAAATTAATAATAATGATAATTAGATTATACATTTTATTAAGTCACCACAATAGAATTATCTATTAAATCTTTAATCATATTATTTCAAATTAAATAATAATAATCAAATCAATTCAAAATAATTGAATATTAAAATAATATTTAATTAATGAGTCATTTAATTTATTTGATTGTTTATTTATGAATAATCAAATAGATAATATTAATAATTAATGATGACGCATTATCTGAACTATAATGAATAGATAATCTATTGGAACTAATTGTTTATATAATATCTATTGATACTTACATGAAATGGAACAGACAATCCATTAAAAATAATTTAAGAGTGTCACAGAAGTCTAGGATCCTCTACTATAATTGCTTTGTTCTTAACCTATAGGAGACATGACACGTGGCGTTATTGTCGGCAGAAGCAAAATGTTTACAGTTTGACATCACGTTTCACGTGGTTGCCAAGACGAAACGTCCACATAGTTCCACGTCATCTCGCCAGCTAGCTCCAGCTTACCCCTTATACCCGCCCACGTTGCCTTTCACATTTATTCTTATTCGTATTCATATGTATTGATTTCCTTTTCCACTATTCTTTTAGGTTTTCTTTTTCTATTATTTGAAAGTTGTAAATATGTAATGATATGTATGACTTTCCACATTTTTATTAAATACATTTAGTTATATATTTTTTATTTGATATAGAGTGTGATGTAACTGATCAGATATAATCCGAGTGATACATTCACAAAATGAATGGGATGATAAGAGTTCGATTCCTGGTACCTACAATTGTTTCAAAAAAAATATATGTGATGTTATGAAGTATATATCGTATGACAACTTTCGGTATCTTCTTAAAACTAAAATAATTTAAGTATTTGATGATTAATTTGAATGTGAACATGGTTTGAAGGTGTAAAAATAAAAAGTAATTATGCTAAGAGAATAACAATTATAAAACTATTGATGAATGTTTAACAAGTATCCACACCTCTGTGACCACTTTATGTATCCACGTTCTTTTCATTTTGGGTTGAAATTTTTACTTATTTCTTTTTATAATTGAAAAGTATTCAAGTCATCCTTATTCACTCTTTGTACGGGTATCAATTGGATCATATTTTATTGGTAAAAAATATTTTTCTAGTTATCTCTATTATTTATTTTATATTTAAAAAATTAATTTTTAAAAATAATGAATTAAATGCATTATTCTCAGGTATGTAATTAAGAGATCCAATAAAAGTCTTGAGCCAACTAGAACTAGCTGTAATGTTTTAGAATTTTTAATGCATTCTCGCGTTTCTCGTAAAAAAGTAACTTTAAAATATATTTGAAAATATTAATGCAACAAATCAAAATCATATTTGCATTTTTATGAAACCACGAATGAAAAACGTTGATGTAGAATGTCAACCATGTGTAATGGTATATGTTATAAAAATTAGAAGACAGATTCTAGAAAAAAAAAAACGTAATGGTTTGGTTCTTGATGTTAGTTACCAAATTTTAAAATTAATCAGTAATGTAACTTCAACATGCTATATTGACTGATGATTTGGTATAAAACTTTGATAGTGTAATAATTGTTCGGTTGACAAATTCAAATAATATTTGTTATTATTTAATCTCTTAGAAAATACATTAGACGGTCATTTTTAATCATTACAAATAAAATACGAATTCATGAATTGTTAATCTCAAAATTTTTCTATAATTCGAGTAATATATTTCATAAAATATACAATGCTGGTGAAGATGTCCAAGCATGTGGGTGGGGTCTCGCAATATTTTTGCGGATTTAAAATAGTAGGATATGCACATTATTAATAAAAAGCAACCGCCACACTATGAGGTTTCAATATTTAAAATAACTATTTGTATAAGTATTTTTCTTCTAATTCAAAATTTGGATCTCGATTTTGAGTTGTTAGACTACTCTTTTTATTGTACAATATTTCATGAGGTCCCTGCTAAGTTCGATGTCATATACAATTTATTCTATAATAGTTTTAGAATCAAGCATGATAATTAAGATATAAGTCCTATGCAATTTAAATATAAATTTTATAATCAAAATGCAACCAAATTAATTAATTGTGAACATTTCAAATTAATTCACAACATTATTATGAAAGGACTTTGATAAATACATGTCAACAAAAATAACTGAAAATGGAATATGTATAAACACATATATGATGATATAGAATATATTATATATTAGAGCATCTTTAGCAGTGGATATTAGACATACATGGTACATGGAATAGATAATCATTGATGGTATGTTAATGGTTTTAAAAATAGACAATGTATGATAACCAGATCAAATTATATATTTTTCATTTAAAATATATAATTAAATAATAACAAAAATTAATTGCAAACTATTTAAAGTGTTTCAAATTTTCAATATTAAAATATTAATTAATTTGATTGTTTACGTGTTGAAGATCAAATTGATAATGTTCAATAATTATTGTGTCATATCATATACTAAAGAAAAAATTAAACAACTAATGTATATAAATTTTTAATTAATTATCTATTCTTACCTTTTTATCAAGATTATTAATGGAATAAATTATCTGTTAAAGATGCTCTTATGCTTATTAGCAAGTCGAGAATAAGAAGTCGGCATATTCTTAATCATTACCACATGAAATAAATAAATTATATGATAATGTTGCTTTTCAATAATTACATAATAAATAATTGAAAAAATGGAGGATTTTTAATAGAAAAATGAAGAGTTATTGGAATTGGGAACCATTCTCCTTGTTGGAAATATAATATTGACCACGACACTAACACGCATTTTTTAATTCAATGTGATACTAGCTTGTTTATTACTTCAATTAAGTTATTTTCTTACAATTATTTTAAAATAAATTAGTTTATTATAATTATAATAGGAATATTTTCTCTTATATTTTTTTACGTGTTAAGGAAAGAAATGAGATTTAAATTTATACTTTATCGTTGACATTTATTTATATTCATCGATTTAATTTCAGAAGAAATATATATTTCTATATATGTAACAGCTTTAGTTGTGTTGACATTATTTAATATGTATTTAAATACAATTTCTTGGTTAAGTTTGGCTGCATATCAATTCGTATTTGTAATAAATATGTTATGATATTTTTTTTTTAAATCCCTGAAGGAATATGTTATGATATATACTAGTACTATTTTTAAGAATGGCAATTGAGATTTTGGATTTTTTTCTAAAAATAAAGGATTATTTTCATAAAGGTAGGAATAGGAAACATTATTTAGGTAAATTATTACTAATTGTAAGAAGATTTAACTAATCAAATTTAATTGTAATTTTGTCAATTCTTATCAACAATAACATTCTCCTTTTTAATTAGTTTGACTTTCTTAACTTAAAACGATTATATTTCTCAAACCGTTAATTTTTTCGAAATGATTCTGTAGAATATTTTATTCGTTTCATTTTGACCATTAAAACAACATCCAACTTGATATACTTTCGATAAAAATTGATATAATTCATATTATACGAGTTTGTATTTTAGTATAATGTTCATTGCATCATATTTCTTTATACAAAAAACTGGTATAACGAACAGCAGATCAAATTGTAAACCCGTATAATACGTATTATATCATCGTATAAAAAAATCTGGTGTAATGAACATTATAAAGAAATCACCGCATAAATCATGTATAAAAGTTATGAACATTATACCTAAATACAAACTCGAAATAGAAGGTTGTTGTTAATAGGAGTACACGTATAAGTTCAAATATGAAAATACAAAAAAATAAATTTACTAATATATATTGTTTAAGATAAAATTATAATTAAATTTAACTAGTTGATATCTAAAAATTCCTCAAAATAAACTTTCATGTCTTCCAAAACAATGATAATGGATTCAAATTTTGATCATATTTTTTCATAATTATTTAGAGTATAGTATGGCGCTAATTTGATTAATTAAGGATAATTTTGAAATTAACGGGATTCATTTAATTATTACCATTATGGCCGCTAATTTTAATCAGGAATTAACTTTTAACTCAATATTTTTAAAAACTAAAACTTTTTATAATACTACCCTTTAATTTTAAATAGTTTTTTAGATTGTAGTACAATATTTGCATGATAAACCAAATTATTTATTTGACTTATTTTCAATTAAATTGTGAACATTTAGATAGATAATGTTTTACGCATAATGGTTTCTAAAATAAAACAATGATTAAAAAAGCACATATAAAGTTTCAAAGAATAAAAGAAAAAAATTACGGCTTTTTTTAGTTACCAAATTTAAACAAACCAGGAAAAAAATATTTATAGACTCAGCGACTTTTTCGCGTATATTTCCAAAGACAAATCCCATATTCCCACTATTATTTCCGTTCGAAAATCGTTATTCAAAATTGTATATAAAAAAAATGAACTGATTTTCTCTCTCCGAAATTTTATTTTCCTATTACTGCAGCTTTTCTCTCTGTGAGGTCTCCCTGCTTCTTTCATCCCTTTCTGCTCCGAAACGACGCGTTTTGATCGTTCCCTGGTGTGCTTGTCCGTCACCAACCTGTACTTCCTCATCCGAGATCACAGCTCTGAGCTGCTTCTGTGTTTATTTTCATTTTTCATATTTGATGTTTTCTTTTGCACTGTCATTATTTCTGTAAATGTATTTTATGTACTTGAATATGAACTCAGCTACGGGAATATACAGAGAATTGTGTTTGTTCTATAGTGTGTATGTGTTTAGATTTGAGAAATAGAGGTTTTGTTTCAGTGAGAGTTGACCCGGGCTGAGGACTTGCTCTGCTCGGGGAGAAAAGATAGATCCCGCATGGATATGGTAACTGATTTCGACGCTGTAAAGCCTGGCTCCAATTCTTATTACTTGCAGAAATTCCGACTCTATGAGACTCACGCGGTATAATACTACATACTTTTTCTCACATTTTATCTCCTTGGATATTGATTTGAGTTTGTTTATAGTTGGATCACTACTGCCGTTTCCTAACTCGTTTGTATTTTCTTTTCCATTGGATACCTATGCGTGTGAATCTTGCTATGGTGATAAATTACTGTTTTTGTGGTGATTTTATGACTTAATATCAACTGGCCACGTTGAACACGGTTTATATGCGGTGGGAGTTCCGTTTGATTCTTTTCTTTCTGTATTCTTCTGCTGACTGCTGTATGAAGCACTTGATGTGAATCTGGATTTAAATTAATTTTAAATTGCTCGCATATTTCCAGGTTATTCGTTGTGTTCTTGTTCATGGTTGTAGTAAGCGGTTCTACTTTCTTCGAGATTTGTTGTCAACTAAATAGTAGTTGGACACTGGCTTACGAAGTTGACCTGCATTTATGCTATTATTACTATTTTACTAATTTCAATTTGTTAGGCATCTGTCCACTTTTAATTTCTTACAGAGTGAATGGTTATGATATTCTCTTAGGATCCCTTTATGTGATTTCTCTTGCTCTGCTATTGTTGAGCAATGAATTGTTTTGAGTTTGATGGCATTGAATATGGAGGTCATTTGATTGCTACTTGCACCCGCATTTTATGAACCCTGCAAAATTCTAAATTCTATTATACTATCTCTCGCTCCCAAGAGCCGAAGTGCCATTTTCAGCTTAACCTCAATGAAATAGTGATTTTTTCTTCCTCAATGCAAATTCCATCTTGTGTTCGGAACTGTTAATGATCCATTTTTTTTATGCATTTCATGTGCAACAGTATTTCTATATGATAGGAAGAGACAAGAATAGAAACTTTTGGAGGGTTTTAAAGATTGATCGTTTAGAGCCATCTGAACTAAGTATACTTGAAGACTCTACCATTTACACAGAAATGGAATGCTGTGACCTGCTGAAGAGAATCCATGAAGGGAACAAGTCAACAGGAGGACTTAAATTTATTACGGCTTGCTATGGAATAGTTGGTATGTTTTGCATTTACTAGATCCTCTATTTAAGTAAGATATGAGATCCACTTCAGCCAAAGAACTCATCGTTTTGCTCTATTTTCTTTGAAATAGGTTTTATTAAGTTCTTGGGACCCTATTACATGTTGCTGATAACAAAACGAAGGAAAGTTGGAGCAATTTGTGGCCATACAATCTATGCCATTAGCAAGAGTTCGATGATTCCTGTTCCAAATTCTTCTGTGCTGTCCAATATGAGTAATTCTAAGGACGAGAACAGGTCTTTTGTTCATTCTGCATGTAAATGTAATATGTACTTCGTACTTTTAAAGAGACTCATGAAATTAGATATGGAGGTTGCTCTGTCTTCATCTGTAATTAGAAGAGGAATTTGCGTGATTCTAGTTTTTCTTTTTCTTCAATTCTTTTCTTGGATTAATAACTTGAGTTCGATATCAATATTATAAGTAAACTTCAACAATGTGGAGGTAATCCCTGTACCATTTTTGCCAATATACCCTTCAGTGTTAATTGGTGATGCGTGCTCGTCTTAATTCCAACTCTATAGTCTCTGTGCTAATTCGCTTTTGCTGCCAATTGTTTTTTTTTAATTTTGGTAGAGGATTTATTTTTAGTTATGCAAATGTACATGTTACTGCTGGATTCTTTGTACTTCATAATGCTGTGTAGCTGCTATTTCCAGTTCATTCCTGTATATGTACAGGGGAAAACTTCATTGACGTTGTGATGATGTTAGTATAACATATTGAATGAGACAAGGTATCACCAGGGTTTTGGGGGGGAGGAGTCACTTTTTTTAATGCTTTTTTAACCCTCTTATCTTTTCCTTTTAGCTTTTCAATTAAATTTTGTTTCGCCCAGAGTTATTTTAATATGATTATAGCCCTTTATAACACTTATAAATGCACTAACTTTATAGTTTTTTTTGTCGTGGATTATGATGGTGTAGATACAAGAAGCTCCTGTGCACAGTAGATCTTACAAGAGACTTCTTTTTCAGCTACTCGTACCGTGTGATGCATTGTCTTCAAAAGAATTTGAATAATGAGACAGGGCATCTTCATTATGAATCAATGTTCGTGTGGAATGAATTCTTGACCAGAGGCATTCGGAATAACCTCAAGAATACTGTATGGACAGTGGCATTAGTATATGGCTTCTTTAAACAGGTTCATTTTTTATTACTGCTTTGATATTCAATTCACTTGGCTATCTTATAAGCATAAAAAGTTGTATGTTCATATGTTTTATGTTTTCATTGGTGCTGTATTGTGGGTTCATATCTTCAATATTTGTTAAATAAGGGGACAATTAAGTGCAATTGTGTTGGTTGTATCTGTATGCATAGCTACTTGTAGCTATTTAGGTTACTCGTATCTGACTTTGAGATGGAGCTAATTGTTCAAGGATTTATTGAACACAAACTTTTCCTTGCATAAGCGAAGCCAGTGAAATTTGTCAAATCAAAATTTAATGTGGCATTGACATCTAGTGGGGAATTGAATTGCAAATTGAAATGTAATACTTTTGAAAGTTTTGAATTTCATTTGCTTATGCTGGTGCCCAGGTCAAACTTTCAGTATCTGATAGGGACTTTAAGTTGACTCTCATTGCTAGACGATCACGGCATTATGCTGGCACAAGGTACTGAGTCTTCAACTTTTGAATAACTTCTCTCTTAATTGCTTAACTAATCTCACCCTTTATCTAAGCATCTGAAAAAAATGTTGCATGCTGTTACATGAAAAGTATATTTTTTTCTGTCACATGGTGCTGCTATTATCGAGTTGAATTTTTCATCTGATTTGTCTATTCTTGTATAGATATTTGCGACGTGGTGTGAATGAGAAGGGCAGGGTAGCTAATGATGTCGAGACAGAACAAATTGTGTTTGAAGATGTTCCTGATGGATGTCCGGTGCAAATTAGTTCCGTTGTGCAGCATCGGGGCTCAATCCCACTTTTCTGGTCCCAAGAAACTTCGCGACTAAACATCAAGCCTGACATAATGTGTATGATTTCAGCACATCATACTATAGTATTTTGATAAAAACCTTCCATAAACATATGCTTATTTCTTGTCCTTTTGTGCAGTATCAAGGACCGACCAAAATTATGAGGCCACAAAACTTCATTTTGAGAACCTTGCGAAGAGATACGGAAACCCAATAATTATTTTAAATTTAATAAAGGTAGGCATAACTATTCAAATAAACAAATATATTCACTCCTATTTTTCTACGTGTTCTTGTTTTATGAATCTGGATGTATATCTCTTTGCCGTTGCCATAATCTTTATGGTTATCATGTTGATGGTTGACAGACTCAAGAAAAGAAGCCTCGTGAAAGTATACTTCGTGCTGAGTTTGCTAGTGCTATTAGACATATAAATAAAAGCTTATCTGCTGAGAATCGCTTGAGGTTCCTCCACTGGGATTTACATAGACAATCCAGAAAGTACTTATCTTCCTTTGGTCTCATAGTTTTATTCCCGCATCATCTGTATTATTACTCTTAATGGTATTGTCTTTTGAACAGAGCTTCCAATGTATTATTTCTACTTGGGAAAGTAGCAGAATATGCATTGAACTTAACTGGAATCTTTTATAGTCAAGTTACACCAGTCTCGAGGCCCATGGGATTTTGCAATGCTTTGTACACTGAGTAAGTTGATACTTTGGATTCTAACTCTTTGCATCAGTTTTTACCTTTTCATGCCAAGTTACAAATTTCTTAGAACACCGTTGTCATGCTCTCACGTGAGCTTTCTTCCTAGGTTTTGTTTTCACTTCTATGATTTACTGTAAGCTTTTTTTGCACTCCTTTGGAATGTCTGATGGTTGGAGGATTCTTCCCCTAATTGTGACCAAGGAAAATAATGTTGCCTAAAGGAGCTACTTTTGGCAAATTATCTTCTATTAGCAACTAATCAATCGTATATTTTTCCTTAATCTCGTTTCTTTCCAATGTTTAGTACTTGCTAACTTTTATTGTCGTTTGCTGTGAAAATGTTTTCCAGGCATGACGATGATGAGTGCTCTCTCAAAATCCCTTCCAAAGAAAATGACTTGGCTATGAGTTTGAATTTGGGAATTGACAATGTTGATTCTGAAAGTGATGTAAATCAGAATAAAAAGGCCCCCATGTTCCAAAAGGGGGTTCTAAGGACTAATTGCATAGACTGTTTAGATCGCACAAATGTTGCCCAATATGCATATGGTTTAGTGGCTCTTGGCCGCCAATTGCATGCACTTGGAATTTTAGAATCCCCAGTTATATATCTAGATAATCCACTAGCGGAGGATTTAATGCAAATTTATGAGACAATGGGCGACACGCTTGCACTGCAGTATGGTGGATCTGCGGCGCACAACAAGGTAATTCCTTAAAATATAAATTGAGAATCTTGATTTCTAGGTGTGATTAAATGCAATTATCATGTAGAGTTCTTTTTTGTTCCTCAATTTCCTGCAACTTTTTTAGGAGGGATGGCTATCATCTTATTTTTGTTTTATAAATGTAAATGAGTTCTTATAACATTCGAGATATGAAACTCATTAAAAGGAATTGAACATTAGTACTTATGCCTTTATCAACTTGGTTAAGGGGAATAGGTTATTACCAAAAAGTGAGGAAGATCTTGTTTATATCCACAACAATCTTAGATTATTATCTAGGAGTTCATCTCAATATCAAGAAGGGAAATCTAAATATTGGGATGTTGGTGGAGATGCCTTTGGAACTTTAGAAGAAGTCAACGTTCTTGAATTTGTGGACCTTTCTCTTGATGAGCCCGAGTTAGGGAAAGTTACATTTTTTAATGAAGATGTGGAGATTGCAAGCTAGTTTCATTATTTATTTACTTATTTTGGATTGATATTTTAAGGAAGAATAGAAAAGAACTTTGTAGAGTTTCAAACATTAGTGAAGGAATTATGCTACAAGTTCAAATAAATTCCAAGTTGATGCAAACGATCAAATTATGCCCATGTCAAAGATATATGCACAAGCTTATGCTGTTGCATGCTAGTCAGGCAAGGATGTCATCATTTGGTTTTGTAGTTACCACTTAGCCTCACATAAATAACAATTTTGCTGTAGTAATAGATAGTATATTTTATTAATACTAATAATAATTGTTTGAATGCAAACTGGAAAATCAATCTTTATTCCTGTTGCTAATTGTTGCCTGCTTTTGACAATGCTTCGCAGATATTTTCTCAGAGGAGAGGTCAGTGGAAAGCTGCAACCCACTCTCAAGAGTTTTTTAGAACTCTACAGCGTTACTACAGCAATGCTTACATGGATGCTGAGAAACAAGCAGCTATCAACGTGTAAGTTAAATAGTCATCTCTCAATTGTGTGAATAGTTCTGGAGTAGAATTATAAGAGCCATTTGATAGTATCCTTTCATCCTTAAATGGTAGGCAGTGGGCACTAGTGAGTATTGACATCTTGTTCTCACATTTTATCAGGTTCTTGGGTCATTTCCAGCCACAACAGGGGAAGCCAGCTTTATGGGAATTGGATTCAGATCAGCATCACAATGTCAAAGGGCGTGGCTCTGATTTAGTTGATGACAGTACTAGGTACTGTTTACTTATTACTGCCAAAATGATAATATTCTAATTCTGAATAGTGCTTGTTAAATTTTGGTTGGAAAAGCATGACAGTAAGAAATTCAAAATATATTAATCTTGCCCAATCTGCTAATCACAAAAACACGAAAAAGCTGAGCTTGGCGAACCAGATGTCTGTGGTGTTAAATTCCTCCATGTAGTTAAGGTTTAATTTTCTTTTTGAGTGTATTTTCAAATTCATTGCTGCCCGATAAAATATAACCTTGATGAACAGATGAAGATGCTAATATACTCTAAATAGAATTTTTTTAAATGGATAGGATAAGCTTTAATGTGAATTCTCATTTTTTAGGTCATTCATCAAAAGATCATTATCGGACGGGAATCTTCTGTCTGAAAGTGAGTCACTTGCAGCAGCTTCTGGTTTTGGCCACATGAATCCTTTCACAGAAAAGGATCAAGCAGTTAACAAGGGTCTTTCAGAGTCCTCTCCAGAGATTTCAACTTGTGAAAGTGATATATCCTATTCCAGGTATTTGCTGAATCACAAATCCATAGTTTTGACATCCTAAGGAATCTCGCTTTCATATGATAACCATAGTAAATAGTAAAGCATGTTTTATATATTAAATGTTAGTTTATATCTCTATAAGTACCTGTTGCAGGAGCATGGTAAAAATTGCTGCTACCTTGTGTATTACATTCTTTTCCCTCATCCGAGCTTAATTATTGTTCGATATTTTTTTAGGTATACTCCATCAATGCCAAGGCGACAGCTTTTTAAGGACATCGAGGAACAGGAATATTCTGAAAGTAATCATATTTGTTATGATGAGCATGGTGAGGCCTGTAGCTGTTCAAATTTTCTCGATTTGGATTGGCTTTCTTCGTCAGGCAATTCCTGTGAAGGGGATCCATTCGATAGGTAAAATTTTATATTCAATCGATTTCTACACCAACGGCTAAACCAATATGTAAAACTACAGAGACAGTTCAAATCTTATAATGTTGCAGGTCAATTGCTGGTCTATCATCTGAATATCTGGCGAATGAACTGAAAAGCGAAACATCTGCTAGTGAGTCTGGATCTAGTTTGAAGGTGAAATTTCCTCATTATGCAACATCATGAAGTTTTTTTTTTTGCAACTCTGCCCGTTGGTTCTATTGAAATATAAACTATACAACATTTGTGTCAGCAGGGAAGAAGTCATACTGGGGCAGACCTTACTTCTAAAGAGGTGATGTGCGGATTTTCAGAGCGGTTTGCGCAATGGGTAGCACACGGTGGACACTTTTCTAATTGATAAGTTTACTTCAGAAATACTAGTATTTATTCCGAGCAATTATTCTCTGTAATCCTCATCCAAAGGATGCCGATTGCTTACACAAATCAATAAAGAAAAGGACATGAATTTGTAAAGATAATGAGGCCATGCAAGGGCAGCCACGGCATTTTGTTCAAATTGTGCAACTCCAGGGTTGAAAAAGGCTATAATATGATAGAGGAAGCACAACACAAAGGGTGTAAAAAGTAAAAACACAGCTATAACCAATAGCTAACTCGGAGGAGCTTCAGAATCCCTGCATCTCTAGGTTTGCAAACCACACTACTCACCTTGTATATATTCTACAATAATGTTTTCAGATTAGATTTACAGTTTATACAGTATTTCAAAATTTGATTGGCTAACTAGATTTTGTGATATAGTTCTGTTTTTACTGGGAAAATTACCCGATAATTGCTACCTTTGCTTTACAAATCAGTCGTATTACTACATAAGTTCAAGACTTCAACTTCGTAAGTTTTAACTGATACGGCGTTTGAAAAGGATCTCGCAATTATATGCTAGATGATTTTGATAATATTTCGGTGATACCAGTTTAGGAAACTTTAGCGTACAGGCGAACATAATAGTTTTTTAAATCCCACGTGAATTCCCATGGTCCAGTTTAACGAAATTAATGATTTATAGAGAACTTTAATGAGCAATTAGAAGTCTTATATGCTGAAACTATTACTAATGTTTATAGTTTGAAAAAAGTACATAAAAAATCATTTCCAAGTGAACAAATACCCAAACAGTAACTTTGGACCATATACTGACGTACTTAGGCTTTGTTTTTATCAACATATATCATTAGCGGATACTTATAATTTACACTTAGATTAGTTAAATTAAATTCAATAAAAATTCTGACAGGAAGCCCTCATCACGATCAATTGTAAGAAAAATGAATCAATAGAGGAAACGTTAAAAACCGCAAAAATAGAAAAAACAAAACGAAGAAATAAAAGGAATATGCAGCATTACTGCAGTAAGATGAAGTCAAATTTCTATTATAAAATTCAAGGTCTATCACTAAACTGTTCCCTAAATTGTAAAAAACGAAAAAGATATCTTTCTTCCACTTTGATGTGAACTAAGACCTCAAAAGGTAACTAACATTAAAAGTCCCAGCCAGTGGCAGCCGGAGATGGAACAGGCGCAAGTAGTGGTGGAGCAGCAGCAAGTTGTTTCAAACTAAAATATTTGTCACAAAAAATAATAATTTTTGCAACATGATTTATAAGTTGTCACCAAATCAGTTTTTAGACAAGCTAAGTTTTTGGTATCACATATTGAATATTTTTAGTGATAATAAATGGATGAACCAAACAGTAAGGATCAATGTGTTTTTCCCACAAAGTGTGTCAAATTTTAATTCAAAAATTTTGAAAAAAAATTAATAGTTGCTGATTTTCACCCGCCTATGCAATGCCGTGGTCTGGTCGGAATCTTTTACCACGTGTCAAAAAATTTATGCCTCCTAGTTTCAAGATCAATTTCGAATTGTTTTATGGGTAACGGTAGTATTACCCTTTATTTTTTGTTGGTTATTTGCATAAACATAATGGACGTAACTAATAAGCCAAGCAAATACTTCATATAAAATAATGAAAAATATTTTATTACAGAAGGGTATAGGAAGACAAAGGGAAAAAAGTTCCAAATGACGAGTTGCATAAAACAGCACAACAAAACGTACCCATCCATAAATCTTTGGTCAATTTACAAGACTAGAAAAAAGCAACACACAGAAGAAGTTATAGATAAACTACGTATACACACCCAAATTAAAAAAAAAAACATTTCCTAACACATAGATATAAAGAGATATTTTTTAAAAAGTGTAGATCTATCGTCACAAATCAGAAAAACAATGAGCAATGGATGTAGATATCTAAAATGGGGAGCTAATAAATCCGCAACACATGGATCTAGGAGATCTTTTTGAATAATTGTAGATGCTAACACTGAAAAAGGGAAATCATTAGTTAGCAACTGATGCAAAAAAAATCTTAAATCGGGGTTCGACATGTTAGTAAAACTCCGTACCAAATACTCCTTCCGTTGCATTTTAAGTATTTCTTTAGAATTTTTTTCAGTACCAATAAGATTTTATTATATTATAAAATGACTAATTTATCATTTTTCGAGCAGATATACATTATAGATAACAAGTAAGCTTACTTTTGCATTTTTTCATACTAAATTTTTTTTCTTAATTATCACTATATAATTTTATATGTCCTAGTTAAGAAAAGGGAAAATTAGAAAAAAAAATGGTAAAACATATTGATACTCTAAATAGACAAACAAAAGAATAAAAATAATAAAAATGATTAAGAGACACTTAAAACGGAGGGATTACAAGGAGATGGAAGTCAAATTTTGATAAAAATTTTTTTTTGCAGGAATTTGAGTTTGAGTAAGAATTTTTTTTGAAATAACAAATGTGAAAAAAGGTATGCTCTAAATTTCATTGAAGATCTTTCAATAGAAATGGATGTATTCACTATAATCCTATGTATTTGTTTGTTAGTTTCCTTCGGTATTGTAGTAGCTAGTATTTGAAATGCTCTGCTTGATTACACGTGACCTTTGTTTGTAAAAGCAAAACTCCTTGTCATGGTTATTTAGTTCTGACACTTTTCGGGAATTAGACCGATGTAATCACTTCAGTCGGAAACATGCACCATTGATAATTCCATAAGAAAATATTACTGTTTCTTGCAATATTATCTATTTTTGGGTTATCTGCCCAGCCAATAACAAATCTAGAATAAACCACCAACAAATAAATTGCCCAATTTGGCCCTTGGTTTTGTACTATATTTACTCTTGTTTTCACAAAATCATTGTTTTTTTCTGGTGCGTTTTTCGGGCGGAATCAGATTGAGATCAATAACACGAGAAAGAGACTGTAGAGTATGAATTAATTAAGAGAAGTTGAAAATGGTTGAATGTTCTGGATTTTTTGGATGGTGGTTACAGTGGCTTGGGTTTTTTTCTACACGGTTGCCCTTGGACTAGTTGTATAAAGATTATAAAACTATTATTAATTTTGGCTAAGAATATTCATGGGTAAGTATATTCCAGTTGATTGTGGAGAGAAATTCTTGGTACTTTTATAAAAATGTTAGGCCTCAAAATTTTCAACATTGAAGTTCCCCTCGGGGGAGGCTACAAAGAGAGAGTACAAGTACCAAATATAGTTATGGATAAGATCAAATCGTTTTGTCTAGAAAGTACAAAGAAAAAAAATCATTTACTTTTTTACATTTAGAAAATTATAATCCTAATTACTATCTGCAATTTTATTTAATTATACACTATATAATTAATGAATAAATAGTTAAATACATCTCACAGTTACAAAATAATTCATCAAAGTAAAAAGAGCTTCAATTTAAAACTCAATAAATAAAACCACAAGATTTTACCGACCCTCATATCTGCATGCATAATTACTCCTTCAAATTAAAAACTACAGATAGGAATATAGCAGAACAATGGATCTACGCAATGATTACAAATTAAAAAAATTAAAGCATGACTTGACTTTAATTGAAATATTTCATGGACATATTTTGTAAAGATATGATTGGAGAGCAGTAATTGATGAGACCCCAACTTATGATTAGCACAATAAAATGGGAGAGCTTTGGAGTTTGTAAACAAACTGAATCTTCTAATTCCATTTCTTCTTCAGAAATAGTTTCCAAATTTGTTGGAGTTGGAATTTTTGAGGAATATTTGATAAAAAGATGGGGTGCAACTGCACTGAATGGAGTCTTTAATGGAGTTTTTGGGTTTTGGTTAATTTTAGGCAGGACAAAACTTGGCTGCATTGACAATGGTGATTGAATTCTTGCCATTGTTTGTTTTGTTTTTTGGGTTTTAATCTTTGCCAAATTCTTCAACTTCTAGAAAGGAAAGAATTAAGAAAATTTTGCTTTGCCAAAATCCGAGTACTTTGTTTGCTTTATATACAAGTTATTGTAACTACAATGTCCATCACTTTTCATTTTATTACAAGATTTCCATTTCTAGATGGATTTTGTGGGTTAATTACATCTACACCCCCTTCAACTATATTGCTATATTGTATGAATAATGGGTCAATGATGTGAGAAAAAATTGACCAATGCATCACTCGAATGTAGATGCAAAGAATAAAAGAAATATAGATCAAGGGCTATTCTTATAAATAAGTTTTGAATGCCTCCAACACATATCAAATAAACATTGTTTCACAAAAACTAATAACATATTTAACATTTTAACTCAACTGTAATAAGGTCTAAATGATTGTCACGTATTAAACATTTTTTGAACTATGTAGTCCAAAAGAACAGATGAATATAGTGCTAATTTCATAACATCTTTAAATATATGAGCACAAGATCTTTTGGTTAATTAATTAGTTAAAACTTTCCTTTTTGTAATTTAATACCATTCATTGAAGCAAATATTAACTCATAACTTTGTAGAGAATCCGTGATCCGGGAGAGTGTCGGGCTTGATAGCTTGAGTGAGCATACAAGTGGGGTTGAGCCCATCTAACACAAAACCAATTGGCTTGTGTTAAGGCCTAATCTACTCCACTTATATGCTACTCACAATCTCCAACACTCTCCCTCAAGTGCAACTGGGCCTGGACCAGTTACCACTTGCCAAACAATCCTTGGCCTATCTCCTCGGAGGCTCAAGGTCATCAACGTGCCTAGTCTTTCTGCTAGCCCAAACTCCACTAGGACTTTAACATGAACCCAGGATCTCGGCTGTCAGACCTTCTTCTCGCTCTGATACCATGTAGAGAATCCGTGGTCCGGGAGAGTGTCGGGCTTGATAGCTTGAGTGAGCATACAAGTGGGGTTGAGCCCATCTAACACAAAACCAATTGGCTTGCGTTAAGGCTCAATCTACTCCACTTATATGTTACTCACAATTCATGTTTATTACCGATGTGGGATATTCCCAACATCTCCAACAAACTTAACCTAAGAAGTAAGATTCAATAGTACTTTTTTTACCCACCCATGCACATTCATTCTACAGTGTGCTCATATTGGGATTCCAACATTTGGTCTTTAAGTCTAAAAAATATACATAAACTTTTATGATATTGCGGATAATTTGAATAAATAGTCCAATTGGCAGTTAACTTATCTTCTTAAATTAGTTTGGTCTATAATGTTCAAGCATTATTCACCAACACATCTACTTGTATTGATTGTTATAAAACAAAAATGACTAGCGGAAAAAAATGACTCTGAAACCTAAACTCAAAGAGCTAATTTGTAATGCACGTACCCTTCCATTGCAATATGATTCCCCCCAAGAAGTTAGTTGTAAATTGAGAAAAGGCTAATAAATTATTCCGATTACTGGTGTGGCATTTAAATTCATATGATATTATTGACAAAAGGGGCGGTGGAAGAAACGTCATTAGCATTAGTTAAAGAGAGTGATATATAGAAAGTACAATGGGACATATATAGCGTGAAAATGTTTTGAAAAAGTTGAGTCATTTTACTTTATGACTTTAATGCAAATTTTGGATCTTTACTTCCTTTCAATTAATACAACAAAACTTAAAAAAACAACCGTAGATATCATGGCGATATTCATTCTGAACTATAAAATAGATTGTTTTGGAATTACATGTATAGGGAAAAAGGTGCAGTTTGGTGTAATGTTTATGCCCTATTTCATAAGTTTTATGTCGTTTGTACAGTATACCAGTCGGCGTTTCATTACCTCAAGAGTTGCATTTCATACATAATATGGCCTTTTGATTGTATCATGAGTAAACTATTCTCGACCAATTGCGGAAAATATTAGGATTTTCTACATCAACTTAGAGAGATATGGAATGAGAGGAAAAAACATTTACCAGTCTTTCAAAAATTTTTAGAGAATATAATTAATTGATAAAAATTGTGATTATCATAACAAACTCTAACAAATTAAATTTACAAATGAAGCTTACATCCTGATGGTTATTTACAAGCCTATTTAGAAAGATCTAAAACATGAAATTACAATATGTAACTCGTATACAAACTCTAACATTATAACTTGTCTCATTGGGTTCCTTCCTTTAAATAAAGTTGAGCTCAAAGGAAAAGAATAAAGGTCACACTCGCATTTTCCTATGAATTTCAACATCACACTTTAATTAATTGCATTTATTGCCTCCGTTATGTACATTCTGGATGATTAAGTACTCCCTCCGTCTATTAAATATTGTCGTTTTAACTAATTCACAGTGTTTAAGATAACAACTAACTAAATGAGATGATTTACTAGTTTACC
>CATIWQ010773315.1:0-14662 GCA_949673415.1 Euphorbia schlechtendalii | reverse complement strand
TATGTATGTATGTATGTATGTATGTATGTGTGTGTGTTTGTGTGTGTGTGTGTGTGTGTATATATATATATATATATATATATATAAGTTTATATATTCCCATGTTTCTAAATAACCCAATTGAATTATTTTTGGATCCTTTAAATATTATAAGCCTTTAAATTTTCACTTTAAGCATTTTAAATATTTTCTACGGTCCTAAACATTATTTTTAACGAGGAGAACTCCCATTTGGAGATCGTAAGACGGTCGAATATCATGTGTTCGAGGATAAATATCTCGAAAAGCCGTCTTCATTGAACGTGCGAGCTGGTACAAAATCCCGTGCTCACAATGGAGTTCCCTGCACTTGTAGAAGAGCTATATTTCCCCTGGGGAAATGCTGTAGAATTGGGCAGTTGAGGTCCCTGGAATTGTGAGGCAATTGACATACTCCAAATGGGAATAGGCTGTTGGGTCATTCCTTTGTAGAAAGGCCCTGGTGCGAACGTCGGCTGCCCAATTTATCCCGGGTAGAATTGATTATGGGTAGGATTGATAAAGTTATATCTTGGCTGCCCAATCTGAGCCTGGTTCTTGTTCAGTTGACTTTGTCCTACCCCGAACTGATAAAAGGTAGTAGGATTTGGTTGCACCGTATGAGAGGTGGAAGGTCCCCCTATTCTAGGCTGATTAGTAGAACTGCCGTTATTAAGGGTTGCCCCGGGTTGGACCTCCTAGCATGCTGGCAAATAAGTGATGCTAGCTATTCGCTATTTGTAAAGATGTTTAAGGTAGCACAAATCTCGGTGCTCACCGATGACTGATGTGTCTGCTGGAAGTTTTGTCCCGTAAGGACAGGGTGATCCTCCCCTGCACCTTCTTCTTGTGGATTGGCCATGAAAGAAGCACGTTGAACTGAATCTGAATCAGATCCCGAATCCTCACTTGAGTTAGTGTATGGAACCCCCTCCAGATTGGCTACGATTGGAGAAATTCATACCAGGCCACGAGCAAGCCTTTTCCAAGCTAAGATACACAAGCAGAAGATTAGACCATGCGTTTGAGATTCATGACATGATTCGTGATGCAAAAAATTCGTGACATGTTTAATGTTATGGCTGCATTCACAAGGGGTTAGGATGCCATGATGTGAGATAAATATGTTTTGTCAATCCATTTAAAATAAACAGGTTAGTCGTTAGGTAAAAATAAAAATAAGCGGAAATGAACATCTAACACCTGGGGTTGGATTTGAGATCTGTACGATGTCTGTGTGACATTGTAATATGAGTGGTATAAGTGAGGTGACCAAATTGTCCTGTGTGGTAATAGGTCAATAATTTGAGATTTCCTACTATGACTAGGTCTCATGAAATAAGGAGGTTGAAATAGTTTCAGGTAAGCAGTGTTATAAACCTTAATGAAATCGAATTAAATTTAGGTAACCACCGAGCATTTGAATAAGTGATTTGGTTATTTTACCCAATTGGGGTGGAGTTTTGGATACTAGTGTGGTTATCACTTTTAAGGGTATGCGACGATGCATGAATCTTTGCCCTGTGTGGGTGAATGGTTCCGGGTATTAAGCCTATACATTTGAAGATTGGTAAGGTAAAAATTAAAAAGAGTTTTCCCCGTGTGGGCTTAGGTTCGAATGTTAGCTGGGACATCACGTGATGTGGAAAAATGATTTGGGGAGGTATTTGCCCTGTTTGGGCTATGTGGAATGTGTGATTGCCCCTTGTGGGCTATGAGTTGGATGTCGAGTGGACATCTTATAAGTAATGTGTGGGATATATTATTACCCCTTGTGGGCTACGTATCGGATGTCAAGTGAACATCACGCAGTAAAAGAAAGGTATGTTTTCCCTTTACGGGCTAATAGCAGGATATCAAGTGGAAATCTTGTTGAAAAAAGGGTAAGTGATGTTTCTAAGTGGTTTTACGTTGTCCTAGGATGACACGATCTCAAGTTTCAACTAATCTCAAGTGTATGTGACACTAATTTGTTATCATGATGATGAGAAAATGCTATGTTAACATAATGAGTGTGTGTGTTCGAGTGTCTGCACTAAAATTCATGGTTAGCATGGCATTTATTAGTGATAAATTGAAGGTCGTAAACACATAGTACATAGCATTCAACGTCCAAATCTTCCAACCATACAACTCTTGCACGTAGGGTTTTTGGCTAGTCTCTATCCTAAGTTTGGTTCATCTTAGTACCATGAAGATACTAAGGAGCTCACCAGCAATAAAAATATAATGCATGGTCGCTTGTTGGGTAACACCCTAGGAAAAATGCCTACAGCTTATTTACATGAGGTTTGTAAATGGGTTGCTGATGTAGAAGGTTCTTGCTACACTAAAATACACTCCAAGACTCTCCCAAATGGGTTCTAATGAGGGAGGTACATGCAATATGGCAACAATTGCTCCACCCGCTCAAGTACCATCTTTTCTCAAGGAGGTAGATTAGTACAAGAGAAAGCTTCGTGGTAATAGGGTACCATAGACTTTCGGGCTAATACCCTCTATTACAATGCGAATTTATGAATATGTCATAATTAAGAAAATACGGAATAATGTGATCAACAATTTTCGGCTCTTATCCTAAATCTAAAACCTTTGAAAAAAACAAGTTTTTAGAAAAATTCCCAGCGGAGTCGGCACTGTGAGCTGACGACACAGAGCGATGGGTTGAGAGCACGTGAAATAATAGGCGCGGTCCACCGGGGTGTTTAAGTTGAAAATGAAAAGTACTAGGTCAGGGACCCTGAAAGGTTGAAAGAGAAAGCAGCGAAAACATTTCAAATTAGTCAAACCTTAATCCGCTATCTCTTAGTGTAGAGTCGCCACCTAGATTAGCTCTTCTAGGAATTAAAGTCCTGTGAGGCTTAACGTCCGGGGGATGGCCCACTAAGACACAAAGATTTGGGTTTGGGATAAGTTGCTTATTTCTTATTGGATCATATTATATTACATCTATATAAAATTGTGTTTCTTAATTGTGCATATTCGCACCTATGTCATTTTTGAATTGTAATGTATGATTTAATGTGTATGCAGCAAACAGTAAATTCATACATAAAGCAGTAAATAAATGCAGAAAAGCAAAGATTACAAATTACAGAACCCCGGGGGATGCAATCGCTCGCCTAATCTATTAAATTACATTTCCTAAAAACAATTAAAATGCGATACCCAAAGGAAAATAAAGCCAAGACATATATCTAACCTGCATCCACAAGGGTTAGCATAGGGTATAGAACACACCTTGAATATTTACATATATGCTTGATTTGATTTTGGCAAGGCCTGTGTGGCCTAATTAAAAACATCAATGATTAAAATTTCATATTTTATAATAAAAATATTCATTTTATTTACAAATATGTTGGTTAGTTTTATTAGTGAAAGTGATCGCATGGCAAAATATGATACCTGTTATTCGAGAATAGATTTTTTTTATTTCCTTCATGGGGGTATTCTAACAGATATCTCCATTAATTAAAAGAAATAAAAGATGAAGAAGAAATATTGCAACAATATTTACACAATAATAAAACAAAATAATCCCTAGGTCCACATGTAAAATGAGATTAAGAAAAATACAGGGAGCACGAAATAAGCAGCTCTAAGAACTTAGAGGCTTACCCTTTCGGTGTGAATCCACTTCGACGTATCCATATGATCCCCGGGAGCGTTCCTTGTTTGTTTTTAGTTATGTTTATATGGAAAATAAATGTTTATTTATCCAAAAGATAATCAGACTCGGTTTCTAAATTTGTTTTAGACTCGATAATATCTGAGGATTATTGTGAAAACGAGATAGAAAAAAATGGTTAAAGTTCAGAATCCAAATATGTTTTGGATCCGAATGTAAGAAAATATTTTTTATAGATTTCTTCTTGAGAAAATAAGACTTTTTTTGAAAATTTCCCCTCGGTACTGAATACTGAAAATTCCACGAATATTTATAGGTGAAAATCCCAAAAAATCCAAATTTAATTTCCGGCGAGGGAGACCCTCACAGGAATTCTGGCAAGGCTCGTTGGAACTCTAGCGAGGCTGGGTCCGTGGTTCCCCGATTTTTTTAAATTTAAATCTTTTTTTAAAATATTTTCAATAAATTGATTTTCACCAAAATCTAATTTTTAAAGTCTTAAAAAATAATTTAAGTCCTTGAGTTGGTGACGAGGAACATTCCTATTCGAATATCTTCAGATAATCGAAAATTGTGTAATTTAAGGATAAGAATCCCGAAAAGCTATTATCATTGAACGCGCGAGCTGGTACAAAATCCTTTGCTCACACCTAGAAAGTTTATTTTTTTAAACATGATGTATGCCCTAGAGGCAATTAGGGCAATATATTTTAATTAGTTATAATGTACAAACAATTACAAATTATTATTATTAATAATAAAGGCATCTTTGTTATTTATCAGTGTTTGTTTAATTTACGTATTTTGCTGGTATCATATATATATTGTATTATATATATGCGCATTGATAAAACAAAGTCCGTGACTACTTCATAGCGTAAAAGTGCAAGGATATAGTGTGAGCTCTATGGTGTGAGAACTGCACATACGTGTTACTATGAATAGTCTAAATATCCCTAGTCATTGTTTCATTGAGACTGGACATCAATGAAGCGGACAGACTAGCATGTGTAGGCTTACACCTTAGATTAGATCCAAGCCGCCAATCTCACGAGCTGAAGGTGGTACCTTGAGTTAACACATGAATGTATTCGGGTAATACATCGGAGGCAGCTATAAGATAAACACTTGGAAATAACAATATCAATGTTTTGGTGTCATGTCTTATTGTAATAGCAATACAAGTATCCTAAAACCTGAGATACTGGTTACCTTGTGTAGGAGTTGCTATACTTTGGGTCATACTTATTCATACCTTGGGAATTAGGATGTTACACATAATTATGGGTATAGTGATGATCACATGTTGGTAAGCTAAGTAGTCAAGATGGAATCCATCACTCTTAATATAGTGATATGATTGGAGATCTACCTTGGGGCCTCTTGTTGAAGAGACACACTCATAAACCTGTGATCAGAGTATAAGATTCATAAAACGAGTTGCTAGTCAATCTTGATACATTATGCCGAGTGGTGTTCTACGTGAACAAGTCTAAATTCAAGATAGCTACGGCTATTACATGAGCTAACACTTAATCCGAGCTCAATAAACTAGTTGATACTTAACCTGATGGAAGGAGTGTATTGTATTGGTTACTATTGCAGAATCGGATCAAGTCACAAGCACATGACGTTGTGAGTATCGGGGATCATATACCTTTGTATAGAAAGCCCATTTGATCGTCTAGAGTTATCGGGTTCCATATCGATCTGGAATACTGAGCCTAATGGTTCTTGGATGGGAAGCCAAGATAAGGTTAAACTCTAGCAACTCTATACTTTGAGATCCTATGATGTTACACACTTTGGGTTTTTACCAGACTAAGTAAAAAACTTATAGACTTGGTCTATACCGAGAATATTAAGGATGTGAAATCATTGGATAGATTATTAATTTATCTAACCAGATTAATAATTAAAAGGTTTAAAGGATAATTTTTGAAAAAACTGCACATAGCGTAATAAGGGAATTTCCCGTTGCGAGTGGGCCTCGTGAATACAGATTATTCATAAGTGGGGCCTTCGCGGCTTCCCCTTAACTAAATTTTTCTCTTAAGGCACTAGCATGCACTGGCTTAGCAGAGCTTGCGTGGGCCTGTGATGCATACCCACTAGCGGTCCGCAAGCTTGGGCGCATAGCTTGCATATGTGGGATGTGAGAGTGGGTACCTGTGGGTGGGATGGGAGAAATCCCATCCCACATTGGAAAATGAGGGGAGCTTTTTGCTCCCCTCCCACTATAAATAGTGATCCACCCTCCTCCTTTTATTCACTTAAGCTCAGCCTTCCTTTTGAGTTCGACATCTTTTCTTCGCAAAAATTTTGAAAGATCCTCCACGAGTTTTTCCAACATTGCAAAAATTATTTTGAAGGCTTATTCAATTTTGAAGAGAGCCTTCTTAGTAATATTTTTGGGTTGGTCTTCGAGCAGTCTAACAGCTGCTGTCTACCAACGGGTTATTGCTCAATGAGAGGTTTTGGTTAGTGAAGATCCATGTAGATCAATTGTAGAGGCTATCTTAGATTGGAAGTTAGTGTTAAAAGAGTTCTACTGAATTGCTCTAAGGAAATGAGACACCAAAGGAAGGCACACATCAACTGTAATGCACTTCACTTAGATGCCATGTTTCTTTTAAAGTTTTATAAACCTATATGCAGCTATAAAACGTTTCAACTTAGATTATATCAATCATGGTATGCTTAGGAGATCCATTTGGGTTAATTTTAAGTTTTGAAATTCTACCTTGTAAGTTTGCATGCTCAATTATTGTCTTGATTAACCAGCAGCATCTACTTCAGGCATGTTCATAATAGAGAGTTTCTCTATAGTTCCTTATGAGTTTACATGGATATTGGATACTGGTTGTGGTACTCATATCTTTCCTTTTGTACAGGGGTTGCGGAATATTAAGAGGCTTGTGAAGAGGGAAATGGACCTAAGAGTTGGAAATGGAGAACGGGTTGCTGCAACAGTTATAAGGATATATAGCCTCCGTTTTCCTAGTTACCTTATTTTATTGTTGAACAATTGCTATTACATTCCTACCGTTACTAAGAATATTATTTTTGTTATGTGTTTAACAACAAAAGGATTTGAGATTTTAGTTTCAAATAATAATTGTTAAATTCAGAGTGATGATATTCTTTATGCTTGTGAAATATGTTTGAATGGAATTTATGTTCTAGTTACTAAAACTGAAATTCTAAATATGAATATTGGTAAGAAATCAAAGATAGATAATGAGGAATCTTTATACTTGTGGCATTGTCATCTAGGCCATATAAATGAGACTCACTTAACTAAGTTACACAAATGTGGTGACTTAGGCCCAATGGAATGGGAATCTTATGGGGCGTGCAAACCTTGTTTAAAGGGGAAGATGACAAAGAAACCTTTCAAAGGAAAGGGTCAGCGTACTACGAGTACTTTGGAAATAATACATTTCGATGTATGTGGTCTAATGAGTGTTAAGACATGTGAAGGTTTAATCTACTTCATAACTTTTATCGATGATTGCTCATGGTATGGTTATTTGTACCTTATGAGGCATAAGTTTGAAAGTTTTGAGAAATTCAAAGACTTCATAACCGAAGTAAAGAAAAAGCTTGGGAAAGTATCAAGACCCTTTGATTTGATCAAGGCAGTAAATAGTTAATCCAAGAGTTTCAAGATTATCTAAGCGATAATTTATTCCAATGGACACCTCCTTATACACCCCAACACTATGGAGTGTCAAAAAGGAGGAATGGAACCCTACTTGATATAGTTCGATCCATGATGAGCCAAGTAGAACTCAACAGATCCTTTTAGGGTTATGCACTTGAGAGTATAATTTATATTCTAAACAAAGTTCCCTTAAAATCAATTGATTAAACACCACACAGAATGTAGTATTGTAAGAAACTAGCTCTTTCTCACTTGAGAGTTCGGGGATATCCTACTTATGTGAAGAGGAAAAGTTCAAATAAGCTGGGTGCTTAGTTTGATAGGTGCCTATTTGTAGGTTACCCTAAGGAGATTATGGTTATCCCTTTTACGATCCCAAGGAACAAAAGGTATATGTTTATAAGAATGCTTAGTTCTTCGAGAAGGAACACACACTTGAGAAAGCTAGTGGGAGCAATCTTGAGCTGGGTGCTCAAGAAAATCAAATATAAAATCAACTAATTGATCCTACACCTATTACACAAGATAGTGTAAGAATGGAATAACCTATTATAACACTAACATTGCATAGGTTAGGTCCAATCATTCTTGAAAGATTTGGTTATATCATCACTGATGATAATCACATCTTACTTATGGAAGATGACGAGCCAAGACTTATAAGGACACAATGGAAAGCCCAAAGTCTGATATATGGTTTATAACCATAAAATCAAAGATGGACTCCATCTATGATAATCAAGTCTAGAATTATGTTGATGCTCCAAGTGGGATTCAACCAATAGGATGTAAGTGAGATTTCAAGAAAAATTACTTAAAGCAAGGATAGTCTCAAAGGTTATAGTCAAAAGCAAGGCATTGACTATGATGAAACCTTTTCACCAGTAGCCATGCTAAATTCTATCAGTATACTCCTTGCCATCACTAGTCATTATAATTATGAGATATAATAGATGGATGTGAAAACCCTTCCTATAATGGGAACCTCGATCAGGATGTATATATGATACAACCAGAAGGTATGTAAGTTGCAAAGGTCATTTATGGACTTAAGCAAGAATCAAGGAGTTGAAATATTAGGTTTGACGAGACAATAAAAAAATGGTTTTGTAATAAACGGTAATGATCCTTGTGTACATAAGAAGGTTAATGGGAGTGTGATCATTTTCTTTGTATTATATGTTGATGACATATTACTAATTGGAAATAATGTTCCTATTTTTTAGACAGTTAAGTCAAGGTTGTCAAAGAAGTTCTTCATGAAAGACCTTGGAGAAGTAGCTTTTATACTTGGTATAAAGATCTATCATCACATATCTAGGAGGCTGCTAGATCTTTCTCAAAGTACATACACAAATAAGGTTTTGGCTAAATTTAACCTTGAGTAGTCAAGAAAGGGTTACCTTCCCATGTCTTACGAGATTAACCTTTCTAAATCTAAGTGTTTGAGAACAAAAGAGGAGAGATTGTGCATGAATGGAGTATCCTATGCTTCGATGATAAGATCCATGATGTATGCTATGGTATGCACTCGGCCAGAAGTTTCACATGCCTTGAGCGTCATGAGAAGATTTCAATCTAATCCAGGTGAGAAGCATTGAATGATCGTTAAAACTATCCTCAAGTACTTACGAAGGACTAAGGATATGTTTTTAGTTTATGGAGAAGTGATCTCTCTGTGATGGGATACACTGATGCAAGTTTTCAGTTTGACAGGGATAACAATAGATCCCAGTCAAGAGATGTGTTTATGTTAAATGGAGGGGCAATTGTTTGGAAAAGTTTTAAATAAGATACAACTGCTGATTCAACCACTAAATCTGAGTATATAATTGCTTCTGAAATAACTAAGCAAGATTTCTAGCTTAAGGGATTGATTGGTGATCTCAATGTGGTATCCAACATTATAAATGGCATAGTAATCTATTGCGATAATAATGGGGCTATTGCCCAGGCAAAGTAACCACGGTCTCGTCAAAGAAATGGACACGTGCTCAAAAAGTACCATCTCATTCAGGATATTATAGCTAAAAGCCTATAAGCTTAGAATACATCCCTATGGATCAAAATCTAGCAGATGGGCTAACAAAGCCATTGACTCAAGTTAAGCATGACCAACATGTTAACGAGTATGGGATGAACCATATGCGAGATTGGTTCTAGTTAAAGTTGAAGTTTGTTAGACATTATGTATTCCCTAGATGCAATTAGGGCGATATATCTTTATTAGCCACTAATGTACAAACAGTTTTAGATTATTGTTTATTAATAAGAAGGCATCTTTGTTATATATCGATATTATTTCTAAATTGTGTATCTCATTGGTATTATATATATGCTTTAAGTATATGTATATGTTCTTTGATATAATAAAACAAAGTTCATGACTATTTTAATGCGTGAAAGTCCAAGGACATAGTGGGATCTATGTGGAGTGATAACTCCACACACGTATTACTATGAAAAGTTAAAATATCCATAGTCATAGTTTCAATTGAGACTGGACATAAATGAAGCAGATAGACTAGCATGTGTAGGCTTACTCCTTAGATTTGATCTAAGAATTCGATCTCATGAGTTGAAGGTGGTACCTTGAGTAAATACATGAATGTATTCGGGTAATACATTGGAGACTATTATAAGATAGACACTCGGAAATAACTATATCCATGTGTTGGTTTCATGTCTTACTACAGTAATAGTATGAATGTCATCAGACTTGAGATACTAGTTACCTTGTATGGGATTCATACCCTAAAAATCAAGATAATACATGTGATTATGGGTATAGTGATTATCGTTCATCGGCCAAGTAGTCAAGATGGGATCCATCGCTCTTGATATAGTGATATAATGGGGTTGAAGCTTAGGGCCTATTGTGAAAGGGACACACTCACAAACCTCTTATCACAGTATGAGATTGATAGAATGAGTTTCTAGTCAATCTTGATACATAAAGAGAGTGGTGTTAATCGTGAACAAGTTTAATTACAAGATAGCTACGGCTATTACATGAGCTAACACTTAATTCGAACTCAATAAATTGGATGGTAGGTTACCTGATGGAAGGAGTGTATTTTACTAGTTACTATTGTAGATTTGGATCAAGTTATAGGCACGTGACATTTCGAGTATCGAGGGATCATATTCCTTTGCTAGAAAGCCCATTTGATAGCCTAGAGTTATCGGGTTCCATATCAATCTTGAACAATGAGCTTAAAGGTTCCCGGATGGGAAGCCAAGTTTAGGTTAGCGGCTCTATACTTCGAGATCCTACGAGGTCACACACATTGGGCCTTTCACTGGACTAAATAAATAACTTATAGATGGGGTCTATACCAAGAATATAAGGAAGAGTCAAACTCATTTTTGATGGAGATGTTTATGGTCGGACCAAATATAGTTAAAGAGGATTGGAAAAATTACATGTGACGGAGCAAGGGAATTTTTCCCGTTGCGAGTGGGCCCCACGAACATGGGTTTTTCACAGGTTGGGGCTGTATGGCATCCTCGTGAGTACGAAAATGCTCGTGGGCTGATAGCATGCAGTGTTGAAAGGCCATCACATACTGGTGGGTTGCAGGCCCACTAGCAAGCATGCAAGCGAAGCTTGCAGGAAGTCCTACAAGGCGTTACTTACGGGATAGGGAAGCCCAAATGGGCTTCCATTGGAGGCAACGCACAGCCCACCAATGTAGGTTGTGGGTGCGAGTTGACTGGCGTGGAGCATGGAGCTCCACGAGGCAACCCTTATGGGATGGGGATTTTCCCCATCCTAAATTGGAAATGAGGGGAGCAATTTTTCTCCCCTCTCACTATAAATAGTGGCCTCACCTCCTCCTCTTTTCGTACTTCAACTCAGCCTTTCCTTCTAAGTTTTGACTTCTTTTCTTCATGATTTTTTACGATATCCTCCATGAGTTTCTCCTTCCTATTTTAGAAAGAGGCTTCTTAATTTTGTTTTTGGGCTGGTCTACAAGCGGTGTAGCAGCTAATTGTAACAAGTTCTTCCTTTACATGATGTTTTGGTCGATGGGGTTTGTGTGGACTAGTTATAGAGGCCGTCTTAGTTTGGAGGTTTATGCTAACAGAGTGTTGTCCAATTGCTCTAATGGATTGTTGTTAGACATTATGTATGCCCTAAAGGCATTTAGGGCAATATATCTTAATTAGTCATAATGTACAAATAGTTTCAGATTATTATTATTAATAATAAAGGTATATTTGTTGTTTATCAGTGTTTGTTTAATTTATGTATCTCCCTAGTCATAATTTCATATAGACTAGACATCAATGAAGAAGACAAACTAGCATGTGTAGGCTTACTCCTTGGATTAGATCCAAGTAGCCTATCTCACAAGCTGAAGGTGGTAACTTGAGTTAACACATGAATGTATTCGGGGTAACACATTGGAGACCGCTACAAGATAGACACTCGGAAATAACTATATCCATGTGTTGGTATCATGTCTTATTGCAATAGTAGTACAAGTATCCTCAGACCTGAGATACTAGTTACCTTGTGTATGAATTGTTATACTTTGGGTCAAACTTCTTCATACCCTAGTGATTAGAATGATACGGGTGATTAAGGGTATAGTGATGATCACATGTTGGTAAGCCGAGTAGTCAAGATGGGATCCATCGCTCCTGATGTAGTGATATAAATGGAGATGTAACTTAAGGCCTCTTGTTGAAGAGACATACTCATAAACCTCTGATCAGAGTATAAGATTGATAGAATAGGTTTCTGGTTAATCTTGATACATTATGGCGAGTGGTGTTCTTCGTGAACAAATCTAATTCCAAGATAGCTATGGCTATTACATGAGCTAACACTTAATTCGAGCTCAATAAACTGGATGATACTTAACCTGATGGAAAGAGTGTATTGTATTGGTTACTATTGCAGAACCGGATAAAGTCACAAGCACATTACATTTTGAGTATCGAAGGATCATACACCTTTGCTAGAAAGCCCATTTGATCGTCTAGAGTTATCGGGTTCCATATCGGTCTGGAACACTAAGCCTAAAGGTTCTTAGATGGGAAGCCAAGATAAGGTTAACCTCTAATGGCTTTATTCTTTGAGATCTTATGAGGTCACACACTTTAGGTGTTTATTGTACTAAGTAAAGAACTTATAGACTGGGTTTATACAAAGAATAAAAGAGAAAATGGTCGAACTCAAATTGGATGTATTTTGGTTAGACCAAAATATCAGAAAGAGAGGGGAATAACTGAATCTGTGTCTCGCAAGTGGATCTTATGAGAAATCTCCCAAGAGTTCACAAGGTAAGCTCGTACAATCGCTAGTCGCGCTCGCGGGCTAGCAAGCGCTGCTTGGCAGAACTTACAGGAAAGCCCATAAGCAGGCATCGCAAACTCTGCCAAGCACTTGCGGTGGCCCGCGGGGCTTGCCTCGAGTAGGCTTACGAGACTACGAACTTACAAAATTCACACGAAGCCTGCAGCGCAAAAGGCAAGCCCATACGAGGGGCTTGCCTTACGCGGTGGGCTGATCGAGGAGCAGCCCACATGGATTGGTGTTTTACACCAATCCTACATTGGTTAGGTGGAGCAAAATAGAAGGCTCTTTCTATTTTGAAGTGAGACTTCTTAGTTAATATTTTTGAGTTGGTCTTCGAGCGGTCTAGCAGCTGCTATCTACCAACAGTATCTACCTTGATGGAGGATCTGGTTGGTAAAGATCCATGTGGATCAATCACAGAGGCTATCCTCATTTGGAGGTTAGTGCCAATGAAGTTCTACTAAATTTATCTAAGGGTACACCACATCCAAAAGAGGAAGAAGCATGCATCAACTGGTAATGTTCTTAACTTAAATGTTATGTTTCTTTTATAAGTTTTATAAACTTGTTGGAATCTGTGGAATGTTTCAACTTAGATTATATCAATCATGGCATGTTTGGGAGATCTTTTAGGGTTAATTTTATGCTTTTTAAATACCGCATTGTGATGTTGTATGTTCAATTACTATCTTGATTAACCACTAGTGGTATCAGAGCCTACCTTATGCTATGCATGATTGATTATAGGGTAAACTTCGAAAATATGACCTGTGGTTTCACTCATTATCAGTTTGAGGACTGTGAAATTTTTTTATCAAACGCATGCTTGTGGTTTGAAACGTTAGCAAAAAGAGGACTTTTCACCTCACACCGTCAAAGGGCTAGGGGCAATTCTGGAATTTTGAAAATATGGCCTCCCACTATAAAAACCCAAAAAAGTGCAGAAACCCATTTATTTCACTTTTTTCCCTCACTTTCTTCTTCACTTGTTCTTCTTGTTCTACTCATGCAACCTTAACAACCTTAAAACCTCACTTTCTTCTGCAATTTCTTACCCAAACCACATCCAAATTTTATTAATTAGTTTCAATCTTCTTCTTCCAAGCAATGAAAGTAGCAATTTTGGGCAATCCACATTCGACTGGAAGTGAGAAACTGTGGGTTTCGAACTCAGCTGACCACAATAACGTGAATAGAAAGGTATCACTAACTTCTTCTATTTGTGCTTTAAATTTTGTAAATTGATTGAAATTTGTGGTATTTCAAGTTAGGGCTTTTGTTAGTTTGAAATGTCTTCACAATAATGGCTTGAAATCTTTTCTTTTACACCGAGATATCTTTATACAAAGTTGATAGAGTTTAAAAATCAAATTGTTGCATTTTTGTTCATGTGTTCTTGTAATTTCATATTGTTAAGGTTTTTCTAGGATATATAGACTGTTGAGATTATATTGGCTAGTTTATAATCAATGAAAATGAAAAGTTTTTACAAGTTGTTCCAAATTTTAGTGTAGCTTTAGTAACAATGGTTTGCAATTTTTTATTTGTGTTTATATTTCATTCAGTGTGAAAAAGGACCTAGTTTTGATTGTGCATCATGGTGAATATTGGTCTACTGAATGGAATAATGAGGAAGACAAGATAGATTATTTAGGAGGGGAAGAGAGTAGGTGGTTTCCAGATATGGATAAAATGGGATATTATCATTTAGAAAAAATTGCTGAGGGGTTAGGGTATCGTAGGGGATGTAGGAAATGGTTTACGATTAGGGGATTAAGTGGTTGTTATAGGCATGAAAAGATTGCAAATGATGAAAATGTGCGAAATATGTTGGACTATAATAAGGGTGATGAAGAAATGCACTTGTTTTATATTGAAAATCCCCCACCACTGCAAGTGTTTGACCCCAATGCACTAGATGACATAAAAGATGATGATTTAGCTGAAGAGATAGGTGTGGAGGATGATACTGATACTGAAATGGAGTTTACTGAAGGGGCGGCTAGCCATGTAGATGGGGTAAGATAGAATGTGA
>CATIWQ010773277.1:0-10490 GCA_949673415.1 Euphorbia schlechtendalii | reverse complement strand
TTAGAGAAGATAAAAAGTACATAGATATTCCCTACAAATAAGTATAGAAAAGAAAACATGCAAAATCATCAAAGACATTACGTACACTAGATTAATTTAACAGATTCGGTTCTAGACACTCAAATATTCAATTATTCACCGTAGAGCAACACATGAAATGACTTTTCTAAATCTAGTGCAAATGAATTAAGATGATTATATAAACCTGGATAACAATATTACTATGCTTAGTACTGGACGCTCTCACATAGCCATATCTAGTAAGTTACCATTCCAAAAATGTTGGCTCACTAAACAGTGTTATAATCACAGATCCAGTGATTATACACAATCTTGTTAACCCCGAAACTACTCTTAAAGTTAACTCAAAAGTATATAACATGATTAATATAAAAGACTCAACATGAAATACACATTATGACACATAGAAATATCATAAACTTTGAAATATAAAGTATAAGTAGAAAGCAAAGCAAAGTTATAAGGTATGTAAGTGAAAGCTAAAATTGAACAAATCGTATCCACTCGTTAATGGGAGTCATCAATTCTTTCAATTCTTGTGTCTACTTTGAATTCGGTCTCGACTCGTATAGAATATCCACTAGGATGCTATTCTTTGTGAATATCGAATAAATGAATATTGAAGAATGAAAACTTTTATTGATAACTGATTTGCAATTACACTTATACAATAAATGCTCAAATATGTAGAGAAATCTAGTGATCGAAATAAGGTTCGAATCACTTATACATTTTCTCGCTAACACTTATGAGCGTAGCGAAATCTAGATATTTTTACTCACTATCTATGCATACACTATGCACTATGACACACACATAATCACTCACAATCCCTTCTTGCCATGAAATTGGTGAGTTTGGTGCCCTATTTATAGATTACGAAGGGTTGTGTCTATCCAAACAAAGAGTCGTGTCCATCGGCTAAAGATTGCATCACTTCATTGTGATTGGATGAAGTGGTTTGATCTTATCCATAAAGGAAAGGCACCTTTTCATGATTGGTTGACTTCTAAAAGGTGTCTTTTCATTTGGTAGTTTATGTTGGTTGATGGTGGTTGATCGTTCTTATCCGGCGGTTGAAAGAAGAGAAGAGTTGACCAAAAATTCGTCAAGGTTGCAACCGTGAATGTATGTCACGACCATGAATACTTGGTTGGCAACTTTCTGTTGTGAAAGTTAACAAGTCATGATCGTGATATGTGTGTCACGATCGTGACATGCCTTTTCACAATATTTTTTTTTACGATTTCTACCGATCTTTGACATCTTCGATCCTTTGCCAATTCCTTAAGTTCCACGCATCTTTTTGCACCTTTTTCACTCTTTTTGCATAGATTTCCAACTTTAATTATTTTACATCCAAGATTTACCTAGTAGCTACATTTGCATAAAAAAATAAGTAAATACCACGTGAAATCTTTTATATGAAGTATAAAAATGACTTAAACTATAATGTTTAATGTGTAAAATTATCATGATAATAAGTGTAATTATACACTTATCACACCCCCACACTTAACTTTTACCTTGTCCTCAAGGTAAATTCAACATAAGTGTATAAATTAGCTATCTAAGTTTGTACCTTATTTAGCAAAAGACTATTGTAGTGAGTACCACATTCCCACATTGCATAAGATTCAAGTAGAAGTTCGAAATTTCCCACAAATTAGTAATGTGTAATTCATACCTTTACCCATAATGGAGGTTCAACCGATTTGCATCTTCATATAAGCGTTATATGCATACTCGAATATTTCCTTCTCTTAACCATAATATAAAGTATAAAGGACATAGAAAGCACACTTCGAATAATTTTCTCTCAAGGCATTTTTAGGTAACCTAGGATGCTAAAACAATCTTAGGGGTTGCATTTAATGCTCCATACCACTCTCCCCTTTTTTCAGTGGTTGCATTTTATGCTCCATACCACTTTCTCTCATTTTTTTCTTTTAAGCATATATTTTTGAAGTACTTTGTACCCTGCACCCATTTTTCGTGCTATGCTTTCTTTTCTTTTTTTTCACTCATTGAATGGTTGCAATTTCTTCTCCGTACCGTTCCTCACCTTTTGCATAACTCATTGGTTATCCTCTCTTTCTTTTGATATTTTCTCTTGATACCCTCATCCTTTATTGATTAATTTCAAAGTATTATGGCTATAGTTTCTTAACACTTAAAACACACTTAATACTTATAAGACTTATTCGAGATTTGCATATAAAACTCATAGTAAGAATACTATTAGGTATTACTCCACTTAAACTTATCAGTAGCATTAAACTAAAACTATACAACTTATACTAATTCATGTTGCATTGAAATGTAAATCAAAACTTACTTGGAATGTTGCTTTTGAATGTTACTCACCACTCATCCTTGCCAAATTGATGAATGTTGTGCTAATAATGCTTAATTTCAACATGTGATCAAATTCGAAATAAAAATTTTCTCCAAAGTTTGCACTAACATCAAACTTGTAATACATAACACTCAAAATAACCTTGGACAAATGTTAGTAAAGTATAAGAATGGATAATGTATAAATAACACAAAAATCAACAAAAATTTTTAAATTCTTCAATTTTTTTGATTTTATTTAATTTTTTTTTGGATTTTCGAGATTTTTACAAATGGCCCCCACACTAAAGAATAGAATGTCCTCATTGTGAGAGACTTAACTAGAAACAAAAATACGAAAAACAAACACCAGTCAAAAATTTGAAAAAGAAAAAAAAGAAAAGAGTAAACCCATTTATTGTGAAGGAGAATCTGGGGTTTGTGTCGCAATCGTAATTTCCTTCAAAACAGGAATAGAATGTTTTGTTGTATAACTTCACGAGCACGATCTATGGTCGCGGTCGCGACCTTCTTCAATTCTTCTATTTCATCAATTTTTAGACTTAGTATCATAATTCGTAGACACATAAATATAATTGCCTGTTCTTCAGCAATTTGATCTCTAGACTGTACTTGCCTTCCCCGGCAATGGCGCCAAAACTTGTTCGTAAGGTTTTGACTCTACCGACTTTGAGGGTTTATATTTTATAAAGAAGCCAAAAACCTTGTCTCCCACTTTCCTATCGATAAGATAAGAGTTCAAAAAACGAACATGTGTTGTCAATACCGCTTATCTAAATAGAAAAATGGTGACCATTGCAAGTATATAGTTACAATGTAGTTTTAAAAGATATTGATCTCATAGGGAAAGAACCAGTTCTGAAGATCAACACGAGGAACAGAACAAAAGAAAATAATGTAATTTATTTTGGAAGATTGGAATGATGCATGGATAGATAAATGTATGAAAGATAAGAGAAGATAAAAAAGTATATGGATATTCCCTACGAAAAAGTATAACAAAGAAAACATGCAAAATTTTCAAAGATATTACGTACACTAGATTAATCTAACAGATTCGGTTCTAGACACTCAGATATTCAATTATTCACGCAGAGCAACACATGAAATGACTTTTCTAAATCTAGTGCAAACGAATTAAGATGATTATATATACCTGGATAACAATATTACTATGCTTAGTACGGGTCGCTCTCACATAGCCATATTTAGCACGTTACCATTCCAAAAATGTTGGCTCACTAAACAACATTATAATCACAGATCCAGTGATTATACACAATCTCGTTAACCCCAAAACTACTCTTAAAGTTAACTCAAAAGCATATAACTTAATTAATATAAAAGACTCCATAAGAAATACTCATTATGACACATAGACATATCATAAACTTCAAAATAGAAAGTATAAGTAGAAAGCAAAGCAAAGTTGTAAGGTATGCAAATGAAAGCTAAAGTTGATCAATCATATCCACTCTTTAATGGGAGTTATCAATTCCCGCAATTCCTGCGTCTGCTTTGAATTCGGTCTCGACTCGTACAAAACCTCTGCTAGGATGTTATTCTTTGTGAATATCGAATAAACGAATATTAAAGAACGAAAAATTTTATTGATAAGTGATTTGCAATTACACTTATACAACAAACGATCAAATATGTAGAGAAATCTAGTGATCGAAATAAGGTTCGAATCACTTATACATTTTCTCGCTAACACTTATGAACGTAGCAAAATCTAGATATTTTTACTCTCTATCTATGCATACACTATGCACTATGACACATACATAATTACTCACAATCCCCTCTTGCCAAGAAATTGGTGAGTTTGAAACCTTATTTATAAAGTACGAAGGGTTGGGTCTATCCAAACGAAGAGTCGTGTCCATTGGTGAAAGATTGCATCACTTCATTATGATTGGATGAAGTGGTTTGATCTTATCCATAATGGAAAGGCACCTTTTCATGATTGGTTGACTTCCAAAAGGCATCTTTTCTTTTCGTAGTTGATGGCAATTGATGGCGGTTGATCATTTTATATCTGGTGGTTGAAAGAAGAGAAGAGTTGACCAAAAAGCCATCAAGGTCACGATCGTGAATGTATGTCACGACCGTGAATACTTGGTTGGCAACTTTCTTTTGTGAAAGTTAATAAGTCGCGACTGTGATATGTGTGTCACCATTATGATATGCCTTTTTCACAAGATTCCTCTTTGCGATTTCTATTGATCTTTGACATCTTCAATCCTTTACCAATTCCTTAAGTTCCACGCATCTTTTTGCACCTTTTTCACTCTTTTTGCATTTATTTCCAACTTTAATCATTTTACTTCCAAGATTTACCTAGTACCTGCATTTGCATAAAAAATAACTACATACCACGTGAAATCTTTTATATGAATTATAAAAATAACTTAAACTATAGTGTTTAATGTGTAAAAGTATCATGATAATAAGTGTAATTATACACTTATCAGTTACCCAAATACATTTATTTGTTAACTCAAGATGCCATCCTCAGCTTAGGAGATCTGCTACTTGGATCCAATCCAAAGAGTAAGCCTACTCATATTGGTCTGTCCACTTCATTGATGTCTAGTCTCAATGAAACTATGACTAGGGATATTTAGACTTTTCCATAACTACATGTTTGTGCAGTTCTCACTCCACATAGCTCCCATTATGTCCTTGCACTTTCATGTTATGAAATTACCATGAACTTTGTTTTATTATATCAACGAATATATATGCATAATAACACATATAATACTAATGAGATGCATAAATAGAGAATATCATTGATATAATAACGGTGCCTTATTATTGATTAACCAATAATCCAAATCTATTGGTACATACGTGACTAATAAAGACATAGCACCTTAATTATCTCTAGGGTATACATCATGTCTAACAAGAGATTCTTCTATAGGTAACTAAATTAGTCATCAAACAACTTAGATAATCCTCAGTTAGACTAAATAATAAAGGAGAAAAAGGATCCCCTTGACAGATACCTTGAGAGCATGAAAAATAACCTTTATACCCACACATACTTAGGAAAGAAATTGTGGCCAAATAAAAACTTGTGAAAATCTATTGTATTAATTGGTCTAAAAAGCAAAAAGCTGAAAGAACATCCTGAAAAAAACCCTAGTTCATAGTGTTAAAGGCTTTTCTTATATTAATATTTATTGCAAAATTCCCTCCAAAGGAACTTTTATTTAAAGACTTAACACCATGGACGCTTGTTATTTAGAAATTCAAGATACTGTGGGGTATCGTTAAGTTGGGTTCAACACCATCTTACACACATCCTCATCGATAATCTCCCAATATTTTTGAAATAATATACCCGTATAACCATCCAAACCAGGTGCGCTATAAGGATCCATAGAGAAAACCAATATCTTTATTGTGTAAGAGCACATTTTCCTTCGATGATACCAGGTTTGGGATGACATTAAAGATCTCAGAAGGAGTTGGTCAAACAATAGTGCTTTCGGTAAATAGATTGGCATAATAGGAAATAACATGCTCCTCAATCTCTTCTCCACCGAGTGTTAAGTTGTCCATCAATTTCTAAGGTCTTGATGCCAAAAGATGACTTCCTCATATTAGCAACCCTATGAAAGAAAGTTAAATTTTGGTTCCCTTTCTAGATGTACATCTTATTATTATATTAATTAGATATCATATTAAAGATTAAAAATTTAATTACTTTATTGTTTAATACTAAAATCAATCCAAGCTGAATGTTATCAACTATATGAGCTATATTTTTTATACCGAGATTGACCATTGAACTGGAAAATAAAAGAGAATATTATAATCCCACATTGTTTAGCTATGACCATGAAATACTCATTATATTGATGAAACAATCATAACCCCACTGAGTACTTTTTTAGGTAATATGTGAATGCTTACATGGTATCAAGTTAAGTGGACAATGTTAAGGTCAACCTCTAATAATGAGACACCCAATGAGAATTCACGCACAATATTCAAGCTAAGCCTTGAGGCATGGGAAACAAGTGCAAAGGCCAAGGGAATGAAAATATATGGGTTAGGGATTACCTTTTGTAGCATATATAGATATTATAATTGATGCAGTGGAAGAAAATGAACTATGTACATGTACATATATACAAGGGATGAGGAAGAGGGGGACAGTGGGGTAATTGTCCCACCCATTATCAGAAAATACGTAAATAATTATATATTGAAGAACCCAAACATTATATATATATACCATGATTTTTTTAATTAGATTAGTACACATTGAACTGATAAAGATAATTGTTTATGAATTTACAGTTCATTATGATTAAATCGTTGATCGAATCAAAATTTTTTTGTTGAGAGTAAAATGGAAATTCTCATTAATATTGAACTATAAAGTATATCTTGACTGATACATTGATAAAAAATAAATATATCAAACAAAATCGTACCAAATTCTAAAAAACATAATCTCACCAAGTTGGAACTTTGGAAGATAGGAAAAAACATGCCACATGAGAAAGATGAAAATATAAAGAAAACAAAAGGACAATATAACAATTCTACAAAATATATTCTCTTCAGCTCCTTATGACATTATTGTATATACAACCATAAGAACTCCAACGCACTCCATAAAATCGACGAGTTTTGCATATTTGGAACGATCATGCTTAAAAAAGATAGATATGGGTACCTAATGTGAATGATCAATGTATATCCTTGACTAAAAATAAATGGAGCTCAACCAAATGATAAATCAATCAAAATTGTGTTATGTAACATCAGATTTACAATTGATGAAGATAATCGCTAAAAATACCATATACAATTTATTTCAAACAAAAACTAAAAAATATCAAAATATAAAAGAACTGATTGAGAACATCTTCTTCCTCAAAGATAATTAATTTGATATCAAACTAATAATATAATTTATCGAAAAGTAACACTACTTTTAATATTAATAAGCCATATACATTTTTTTGTAGTTTTTCCTTTATCATTACTTTTTCTTTTATATATTTATAATTTTTTCTTATTAAAATAAATTAAGGACCCTTTTGGGATTGCTTTACCAAACTGTTTTTCCGAAAAGTTCAATTTTCATGTTTTTACAAGTTGTTGTCCCAAAAAGCTCTGGAAATAAATAGCAAGAAATTCTTAATTAATTAGTATAGAGTAAAAATCTTTAGTCCAATAACAATATATGTTGTTCAATTAAACATTTTTATGTGAACCTTTTTATGCTAATAGCTCTAACAATAATTTCAAACATGCCCTAAAATGTTTTGCACATATCCTTTCTTTTTCTTTTCTAAAAACAATACATCTCTTCTTTCTTTCTTATTTTCTTCTTGTTGGTCCGCTTTCACTTTAATAATTGTGTAGAGGGGGGTAAATGAGTTTTTAAAAATTGATTCCATGTTGTTTTTAGATGTGTGCTTTATGCACTTTAGTCTAAAAACTATAAACTACTCAGCTTCGCTAACTTAGTTTACCTTCAATCTGTGATGAATAATCTTACTCAGCTCAGTTTGGTTTTCAAGCAGAGCTATGAAGTAGAGATATGATGTATTGAGCACAAATACTTATAAAGGCAATAAAAAGATTAAGAAAAGTTTACATCTCAGATTTATCTTGGTTCGGCCCCAACCTTTCTGAGTATTAACCCATTAGTGATTCCTTTCCTTTAATAGGTGGAGAAGCCTTTATAGTGGGTAGACGCTTACAGAAAGAACCCTCCTTTCTAGCTACCTCTCAATACTTAGTTTAGGTACCCTTCCTAAACTGACTCACAGATTTAAGAATGAATGCTTTTGAACTAAGGATTTCAACTTATGAGAAGCATTGAATCCTTTTACAATGCTTAAGCTTAGCTAGACTCTAAGCTAATCTGATTCTCTCTTACAAACAAATTGGAAACTGAGCGTTTGCTTTAGATTGCTTGAATTTGGAATTTCTTAATGTTGGGATTGCTTGAATAGTATTTCAGCTCTTAAGAAATTCGAGGTGATTCACCAAGTTTGAACGTCTGCTTTAGTCTTCTATTTATAGTTGTAGATGTTGGAAGCAGCCGTTGAAAACTTCTCGTCTTGATTTATTCTTCAAAATCTCTTCTCTTCACAGCTTTTAAATCTGCCTGTTTAAAACAGATTTCAAGACATTTAGAGACAATGATTTTGAACGTTGAGGCGCTAGATTAATCCGTTAATCATTGATGCATCAATAACTCATTTCTTTAAGCAAATCCATTTGAGAGAAGAGCGCGTGAGATGCAACGTGGAAGCCTACAATTAGTTGACTTGCAGGAATTGCAGAGTTGCATGGAGACACTGCAAACGGCACATGTCAGAAGATGCCTATTTACCTTGGACGTGAGAAATCTCTAACATTCTGTACTGACACTTTTTAGAAGTGAGGATCACAAGAATATATGTTTTGATTTCAGCACTTTTTACCAAAAGAGCATAAAAGGGAATATTATGTCTTCACAGATAGCGTTAAATGCACATGTGTCATAATATTCTATGTTTCTCAATAATACTGAGCTTTTAATAAAATAAAAACTACTTAGCACAACTGAGTTATATCACATAAACTATGTAATACACAACCTCCTCAGTTTTTCTTATTGTAAGCCATAACTTAATTAGAACTCTATCAAACTAAGTTGTTTTCCATTAAACAAACTCAAATAAAAATTTCTTAATTAAGAGTCTACTTAGTACCTAATTAATTTCATTATTCTAATCAGTTTGTTATTTCCAAAACGTTTAAGTACTGTGAATTACTATTAACTTGGGTTCAATACTTCTTCATTCTTTTATTCGATATCTCTTTTTTCTTCATATTTTTAATTCTTTTATTTGTTTCTACTTTATCTTTTATTTTTTCACATAATATCTTTTTGAATAAACAAAATTTTTTAAACAGATCATTCAGTTTAAAATAATGCATATTTTTGTTATATTTGTTTCTTCGTTCATTTTCATTGTATGTCTTTCATTTTTTTTTTTGCTAATTTCTTTAATATATTTTTTGAACATATTAATTTTTCAATCTAAAAGTTGTAATGTGTATTTCCTTTTTCTTTTTCTCAAATTCACTGTCATTATCGTTGTTGTTCCTTTGAATTGTACTATCAAATTCGTTTCCTGGCTCTGCCACTTACCACATATTACATATCGACTAGCAAGGTCCTATTTTGTACTACAATTCAATCATGTTCAGTCTAGTTTGATTCAATCCACTTCATTTCAGTTTAGTTAAGTTTAACTCATTTCAGATTCAATTTAGCAATTAGTCATTAATTCAAATTGAAATAAGTTCAATTCAATTCATGTAACTTAAGTTTACTTCAACCCACTTCGATTCAGTTCAACTTTTACAAGTCGAAAACAATAGGGTCCAAGTTAAAATACTTTATTACAAAATTTGAGTTGAAAATTATGGGCAATTTTTGTTAAAGTAGATGATAATATTTCGATTTTATCAAAAGCTTCTATCATTTAGTAGTTTCAATATTGTATATTCAACACTAGACTAAAAAGGGGTTTTTATGAGAATACCAGAAAAAGTCAAAATAATTTTGGGGCATGTCACATTTTAAGTTTTGATTTTTCAAAAAACGTGAATTTAAGTTTTGATTTTTTAAAAAACGTGAATTTAAATTTTGATTTTTCAAAATACGTGAACATAAGAATAACCACAAATTTCGGGTATAATAGTTATTATATCAGGTATAACAGCTATTATACCAGGTATAACAGACATTATACCTGGTATAACAAACATTATACCTGGTATAATAGTCATTATACTAGGTACAATGTCTATTACATTGTTCGAATATGAAATTTCAAACTAGATCTTAAAATTTTCATTATCTTCAATGATTTGAATATTTCTTTGATATTCTTTGTTATGTTAACTATTATAACGGGTATAATAGTCATTATACCTGGTATAATGGCTATAATATTATTCAAATTCGATATTTGAAACTTGATCTTTTCACTTTTTTTATCTTCAATTATTTTTTATAATATTAGTTTGTATTAAACCAGGTATAATGACATAATCTGAAAACTGGATTCTAATGT
>CATIWQ010773236.1:0-11282 GCA_949673415.1 Euphorbia schlechtendalii | reverse complement strand
GCTGCCCTTACCAAGACCACAAATGAAGCTAGAGACATCATGGTGGCAAGGAATGCAAGCACTTCAGAGGCCTTTCAGAAGAGCATTGGTGGTTTGAGTACTCAGCTTGGTTACCTATCTCTCCACTCCTTCTGCTCGCTTGACAGTGAGATCGTTCCATTCTTGCAGCATCTGGCTAATGGTCTTAACACTCAGTGGATTTGGAATCAGAAGGCTCTCCAAGTGATCTTTGAAAGCATATTTCTCTCTGTTCCCAGTAAAGTTGCAAGGCTAATTCAACAGATTGTCCCCCCTCTTCAAGCTAATGCAAAAGCTATTCAAGAAGTCAACCAGAAGTTTGTGCTTGATGAGCAGAAGATTGTCGCTCAACTTGTTGGTGCTGAGTGGAGGGAGAAAGATAAGCACAGATTCAAGGAGATCTGGGAAAGGCGGATGATTTCCAACTAACCCTCAAGCAGCGCCATGGAGGTAGATTAGCCAGAGAAGACTCAAGATAAGTTTCTAGCACTTAAAGAAAAACCTTTGTAATTTTTGAATTCATCATTGTAAAAACTTTGTAAACTATCAAGATCAATAAAACGTTTTTACTTTTGTCTCAAAGTGCAACTCTTCGTTGTACTGACTTCCTTATACTTCATAAATCAAAACCTAAGTATAAGATTATGAGGGAGTAAGTACATCTTGTGCTTGACTTCACTCAGAACCAACAAAATGAGGGAGATTGTTGGATTTTGAAATCATAAAGTGAAGTTTTGTAAGTTTTGAGTTCAGATGCAAATACAACTCAGAAGTCAGTAAAACACCTCAGAAGATACTTCGCTAGAAGGACTAAAAAAGTCTCAGAAGGACATTACCTTGACTCACTAAAAGCACAACATAAATCATCAAGACATCAGAAGACTTTAAAGACCAAGGTTCAGAGGAAGTCCATCTAGAAATAAATAAAGGATAACTTAGTCATTTGCTCTCAGACAATGGAATCTGACCTGGTACTAAAAACACGCTGCATCATAAGTCCACCTAAAAAGTAGAAAAAGTCAAAAAGCTGTTGTAACTTGGTGAATAAATTATTGACTAAAAACATATCCTGAAATCATGGTATGGAGTCAATTTGGACGTATTCTTCTCAAACGGTCCCTTTATGGAAACCTGTACAATGGGAAGATTCTCAACTCAAGTCCAAGCTCAACGGAAACATTCACTTCCTCTATAAAGAATGTTTTCCAGCATTGAAGAAAATAAGCAGAGAACTACAATTCAAGTGAAATCAAGTTTAATATCTTCACAACAATTTTCTCTATGAATACATATAGTAAACAATTCATTCCTATTCTGTTTGTCAGAGAGCTAACTGGAACAAAGTTCAAAAGCTCAAACTTTGTTTTACAAAATTGCATTGTAACACACTAGCTGTGTTTGAGTTAGTGTGAGGGAGCTTAGATTACTTGTGAGTAAGTTGCTCAGGAAGATAAGAAGCTTAGAGCCTCAGATTTAGAAGGACGGTACTTCTTCATTGGTATAGCTCATTGACACACAGGTTGTTAGACGGTACTTCATCTCAGAGCCTCAGATACAGGTGGACGGTACTCCTGTATTGGTATAGCTCGTGAAGGTGTGAAGAAGCTTAGAGATCTAGTGAGAATTACACTTAGAGTGATAAGAAGTTCAGAGCCTCAAATTCAGAATGACACTACTTCTGGATTGGTATAGCTCGTTGAATTAGGAGCTATTGGAAGGTACTTTAGCTCAGAGCCTCAGACACAGGTGGATGGTACTCCTGCGTTGGTATAGCTCAGTAAAGCATTGGCCTTTGGAAGGTACTTCAGCTCAGAGCCTCAGACACAGGTGGACGGTACTCCTACTTTGGTATAGCTCAGTAAAGCATAGGTCGTTAAAGGGTACTTCAGTCAGAGCTTTGTAAAAGGTTTACTCTTCACCAAGAAGAGTTGATAGTGGATTAAATCTTGGATAGGAATATCCAAGGACTGGATTAGGCAGAGGCTGAACCAGGATAAAATCTCTGTTTGCACTTTCCTTACTCTGCTCTTTTATTTTCGTGTTATATTTCGCATCTGAAAACACTTAAGCAAAAAGGGGATTCTGAGAAAAGAATATTTACTCAGAAGCTACTTCAGAAGCAACCTTCTGAAGTAAACAATGAACTCGAAAAAGAGTCATTCACCCCCCCTCTGACCTATTTTACACCCTTCTTGATCCTACAGTTACAAAAATTTATAATTACGAAAAATAATCTCGCTCACATAATACAACCTCAGGAGTACCCCTCAAATATTAGGCCACCATCTTCCAATGAAAAGGATTTATAGAAAAGTTCCTGCGTAGCTTCTTAATTATCGTTCGACCTGAGCTGGTCCTAACTCAAGTCTTCATTACGAATAATTTCACTATGTTTAGGGGGACAAATTGGTGAACCATATAACTGATATAGGCCCAACCCAATTAACAAATATGCATTCATTTATATGGGATTTTAGGTAAATGTCTATCATACAGTATATAAATTTCACCCAAACTTTTATCAAATTACAAAAAAAATCTTCTTCAAGTTTCAATTTTACATCATTATGTAAAACCGGTTTCAAATTTTATTTTTTATGTTCTAGATATATAACTGGTATATATCAGGTATATAACAGATATGTTAAAACAGTTTAGGTGAGTATAATAGATGTGTTAAACTAGATAAATAAGATGCATATAATAGATTTATAGAGCAGACATATAACAAAACACATTTACATATAATATATATATAAAAAGTATATATACAGAATGTAAAAATGTAAAATCAAAACATAAGAACGTAAACATGTAAAATCAGAACATAAAAAAATAAAAAAATAATATAAATTCTTAAAAATATATTTTTGTAAATAGTAAACCAAAACAAGAACAAAATCGATAATTTCCTAGTTTTATTTGGTAAGACAAATGTACGAACTCAAGCCCATTCAAACATGTGCCTGTATAAACTCATTTACAAGAGGAAAATCTTTTCAATAAGACCAGATACTCAACATAAGCTACTACTTAGAACTTGTTCAACCACGGCCACTAAATGTTTGTCCTAGTAATGGGAGTTGTTAATTATAACTTAGATTGATTTTAAAGAAATTAAGTGCATCATCGAGCTCAACCAATTGATAATTTGTGGCAAAATGAAAAAGATTATTTATGTAATTGCAACTTGCACAAGCTTACTGAAAACACAAATAGCAATTACTAGCCACTCTGTATTGGCCGTAGCCTCCAAATAACCTAACAATTGGTATAAATATAAAAAAGGGGAAATTATATTAAGAACCGGGTTCAAAGGATCAGATCCATGCATGCCTGTCATGTGTTTAAAAAATCAATTTATGTTTTACTTTTCTATTATTATATTCATTTTTTGAATACACAACAGACATGCATGGATCCGGTCATTTGAACCCGATCTTTAATATAATTTCCCATAAAAAAGGTAGAAAGTCGTAAGCTCGATACCAAAACTTTAATAAAGAATCCATATTTTTTTTAAAAAAACTTACAATAAATATCTATTAGCAACCACTCTTCATTGACCGTAGCCGCCCGATGAACCGTACATTAAATATCAATTAGCAACCACTATTTAGTAGTCGTAGCCGCCCAAAGATTCTAACAAAAATTGAACTGCTATCCATGTGTCACGGGCTGAGTTTTTTGACAATACACCGTGCGGCACTAGCACTTGAACAACCAACGATAATGTGCTTGCAAAGCCTTAAACACAAGCCTTGACGATGGCTTAGTCGTTATTGTGCGAAAGCGATAACGTTGCGGAAGCGATAGTTATGCGGAAGCGTAGAGTAAGCAAGCACACTTGTGAGAACTAAACACTTTATTAATACTTTACAAAGTATTACAAAGCTTTGCAACACTCCAAGCTCTCTTATGTCTCACACTTTTGCAAGGTTTTTCAAGGTTGGGTTTACAAATGAGGGGAGGGTTGGTATTTATAGGCATACCACCTCCTTAACATGTGGTTGAGGATTATTTGGCATATTAATGGCATATTCCACTCTAGAATTGCCTACAAAGTCTGTTTGCCCATTCTAGAAGGCTTTAAGGCGGTTTTGTGGCAGATTCTGGAAGTTTCCCTTGCTATTCTGGCGTTACTGGAACATTCTGGAACCTGTGATGGAATTCTGCAAGGGATTCTGAGTCTTGCAGCCTGTCTGGGCTGGGCTGAGCGGGCTGTATGAGAGCAGCCTACCATTTTTTGCCTAAGTCTTGCAAAACTTTGCCATTTATCTATATTTCCTCGCACAAAACTTTGCTCATTGCATTTAGTACACATCATGGACCTTTCCATGAAATTTTGCCTTTGTGTGCGTCCATTCATGGCAGAAGTGGCATGCCCTCGTGCGAGATTTCCCGTTGCATCGCGGTTAACTTTCTGGCATTGCCCCTTTGCGAGTTTTCTCGCATGTGGTTTGCTAGAATTTGTGAGACTTGATTTACGGGCCGTGACACATGTCACTTTCATTATTTCCTAGAAAACGGTTAAATTACACTTAATTAACAGTAAATGGATCTTTTGTGACAAAGCATCTGTGACATATGAGAGAAGAAAAAGGAGGCTTCTTACTTACTTTTTAGGTGTTTGAGATTATTGTCATAAAAAATTACATTTACAAATTTGTAATAGAATAACATATTTTGACGTTGGATAAAAGATTTTGACTTTTAATACTCAATTTAGTTTCTAATATTTATCATTTTAGATTTTTCATTAAAACCAATAAGACATTTATTGTACTATTAATATGACTAATTTATCAATTCTACTTTATAATAAAATTTTCTCTCTTCTTAATTACCAACTTATAAATTAATTTACATTTAATCTCTTTCCTAATAAATGCAAGGGTAAATTAGGAAAATCTTGTTAAAAAATGCATTGATTTTTTAAAATGACAAGTATTAGGAACTAAAGTAAAAAAAATCTAAAACGACAAATATTAGGAACCGGAAAGAATACTAATTAACTAGGAATTGTTTATTATAAATTTTCAAAAGTTTTCGGGACAACAATATCAAAAATCTTGAAAATGAGACTAAATCTTATATAAACTCGTAACTCCATTTCTTGCTCCAAATACATATCATTTCATTGAACAATATTTTTTTATTTTATATTCAGTTTTAACCAATAAAATACAATGATATTTATCTTAAACAATTAAAGGATAATAAATAAAGGTTAAATGCATAGTTAAGTCCCACAAATTGTCCCTTCTTACTACATGTCGTCCATAATATTGAGAAATTTCTCCTTAATATCACATGTTACCTCTTGATTGGATAGATTATTAAAAGTAAAAAACTTGACATGTCTAGAAAGTCAAATAAATAAAAAGTTAACATGTGCCACTAAGAATGTTAGGTGTTCACTTTTACCAAATTTAGATGGTTGTTAAGAAATTTTTGAAGATGATAACGATATTTAGGAAAAAGTGTTTCGGAAGTTAACTATGCATACAATTATCCATAATTATATAAATTAATGTTTTACTCCAAAATATATATATGCGTATGATTTGACTTTAAAAAGAAAAGAATTTATAGGGCTCAACTTTAGGGAAAAGGATTTTCTAAAATTCAAGTTCTGGAACTTGTAAATTTCATCATTTTTAACCATTCATTAAATTTTAATGGTTAAAATTTAATTCCACTATGAATCCTATACATAATTAGAATTCAATCTCAACCATTAAAATTAGATGAATATTGAAATTCACAAATATACCGCCAACCAACTCTAGAGAATCCTTACAATTATACAAAACCTTCAATTAAAAGGGTAAATAATTATAACCTTCCTATGTTTTGACAAAATACATTACTACCTCCCTGTGTTATGAAAAATAATTATAACCTCCCTACATTTTGCGTTTTTCATATTATAACCTCCCTGCATCTTTAATTATGGTTAATTCTATAAAAATTCTTAACATACCAAGTATTTGTTGGTATATTTAGATTTATTTTGTTTGTATTATGAGGTATGCAATATAAAAAGTACACTATTTTGACAATTTGTAAGACATTTTTGTAATTTTTAATGTATAATTTCATAAGATAAAATAACAATAAATAACTTTTACTAGCAATTTTAGTCTATAACATATTAGAATATGATATATAAAATCAATTTTTGTTCATAATCATATATTATGTTCAAAAATTTGATACAAAATGAGATAATACCAAATACAAGGAGGTTGTAGTATGAAAAAGATAAAACGTAAGGAGGTATAAATTATTTTTCTAAACGTAGGAGGTACTAGTATATTTATTCAAAATACAAGGAGGTTATAATTATTTACCCGAAAATCAATAACTCAAATTTAATATTCACAGTAGAAAAAGTACTTTCTAGTTGGACATTCATTGCCTTGTATTATACATACGTTCATTAATCCAAAACCAACTACTTCCAAAAAAAACTAGAGAACAGCAAAAAAAAAAAAGATAACAATGTCTGAAGAGACGAAATTGATCCCAAATAACAATGAAGAACAAGAAGAACTGGGGAAAGTAGCAATCCGGCTGGCAAATGCAGCGGTGTTACCATTAGTACTAAAATCAGCAATAGAACTCAACCTCATTAACATCATCTTCAATTCTACCCATGAAAATGGCGTCTCCCTTTCCCCTTCTCAAATCGCTTCCCTTATTCCCACTTCCAACCCCAACGCCCCTTTCCTTTTGGATCGGATGCTACGCCTCTTAGCTAGCTACGACATTCTTATATGCACTCTCAAACATGGATCTCAAGTCGAGAGATTGTACTCAGCTGCTCCCATCTGCAGGTTCCTGACCTCCGACCACGACGAACAAGGACAGTCCGTTGCTCCTCTTTTCCTTCTACGTCATGACGAGGTTTTCATGAAGAGCTGGTACCACCTCAATGATGTTATACTCCAAGGAGGGATCCCATTCAACCGAGCTTATGGAATGACCAATTTTGAGTATTTAGCAATCGATGAAAGGTTCAATAAAGTGTTCAACAAAGCTATGTCGAACCACACCGCCTTGATCGCGAAGAAGATTCTCGGTGTTTACAAAGGATTTGATGGACTCGAAGTGGTGGTTGATATGGGGGGTGGAAATGGAGTTACTCTGCATTCTATTACTTGCCTATACCCAGGTATCAGAGGCATAAATTTCGATCTTCCCCATGTGATAGCCGACGCGCCTTCTTTTCCTGGGGTGGAGCATGTGGCGGGTGATATGTTTGTTGGTGTTCCAAAGGGGATGCTGTGTTCATGAAGTGGATATTGCACGGGTGGAGCGATGAATGTTGCGTGAAGCTTTTGGAGAAATGTTGGGAAGCGCTTCCAAGTAACGGGAAGGTTATAGTTGTGGAATCGGTGTTACCAGTTGAACCGGAGAATTCGGTGGGGTCGCATAAAGTGTTTGAACAAGATATGTTTATGTTCGCTCAGACTCCAGGTGGAATGGAAAGGACTCAAAAGGATTATGAGACTTTGGCTGTGAAATCTGGATTTGATGGTTGTCAACTCATTTGCAATGCCTACAACAGCTGGGTCATGGAGTTCCATAAACACTGATTTTAGTTTTTTTATTCTACTTCTATATTATTTTAAGTCCTCTAGCTTTTGTTTTCTTGGAAATTGATTTCAGTTTGAGTTATTATAAAATAAATAATCAACTTGCTAGATTTATGATTTATGATCCAGTTTTGTGTTCTATTTAGTGATTGATTTTTTTTGTTATAAATATGATTATAATCTCATTAAAGCCATGTATTTTCTTTTCTTCCACTGGGAATACTCCCGATGGTTTTAATTTCTACTTTTACAGGAGGTTTTGGAGTGTGTTGAAAGGGAGTATGATAGAGATTTTTAGTAACTTGTTTGAATTTGAAGAACTCCCAAACAGCATTAAAAAGTCTTTCACGGTGCTAATTCCAAAAATTCCGGGATCGGGTGAAATTGGCAACTATAGGCCGATTGCTTTGGTTCATGCGTTATACAAGTTGGTGGCGAAGGTGCTCTCTAAGAGGCTTCAACAGCTTTACCGAGTTTGATTTCTGGGAATCAATTTGCATTTGTAAAGGGGAGGAGTATTCATCAATGTTCTTTTGTAGCTACAGAGATTATCCATTCGATTAAAGCAAGTGGGCGGGCATGTTTAGTTTTGAAATTGGATTTCCGGAAAGCATACGATAGTGTAGCGTGGCACTACATTGATGAGGTACTTTTGCGGATGTTTCAAGAGAAGTGGATTCGGTGGTTGTTAATTTGTAGGATCTGTTCAACTACTTCTATTCTTTTGAATGGGTCCCCGGGAGAGCCGATAACGATCGGTTCGGGGGGTTAAGCAAGGGGATCCATTGTCACCGTTGGTCTTCCTTTTAGCAATTGAGGGGCTCAAACGGTTGGTTGACGCATGCATTACGGAAGGGATTTTACCAGGGTTTCGAATTGATGGCATGGAGATGGACCTTTCTTTACTTCAATTTGCAGATGACACTATGTGTTTCTTACCGGCGGATGAGTCGCTACTTTCGATTTTCATTAGGATTTTGCGATGTTTTCAGGTGATCTCGGGGTTGCATATTAACTTCCACAAGAGCTCAATTTTGGGAGTTAATGTGTGTGAGTCCTTAGTCCATAGATGTGCGGAGTTAGTGGGGTGTAAGGAGGAGAAGTTTTCGATTATGTACCTTGGTGCTCCGTTAAGCACTAAATCTGTACCGACTGCGATGTGGGATCCGTTAATAGTCAAGTTTCAAAAGAGGCTTGTAAGTTGGGAAAGGCAATGTCTAACTTATGCAGGAAGAGTGGTTCTTATCAAATCGGTACTTGCCTCTATTCCCATTTATTTATTATCATTGTATAAACTTTCGAATGTTATTAATGATAAATTGGTCTATCTCATGTGGAATTTTGTGTGGAGAGGAGATGCGTCGATGAATGGCATTTACAAGGTGAGTTGGGACACTATTTCTCTCCCGAAGAGTTTAGGGGGACTATATGTTTGCGACTTTAAACTAGTGAATTGTAGCCTTCTTTTGAAGTGGTTATAGAAGTTACGTGTCGGCAATCGTGATTCGGTTTGGTTTTTGGTGTGTGTTGGGAGGTATGCCTTCAGATCTTGGGCGAACCTTGGAGTGATGGAAGATTTTGGGGTGTATTCTTGAAAGGGACGGCGGTTCGGGTTGGTAGCGGAGGTGAATGCTTGTTTTGGTATGATAATTGGACCTCTAATTGTTAGTTGAGTGAGTTGTTTTCGGATTTATTTGCATTATGTAATAATAAATTTTGCACGGCAAAGATGGGATGCAACATCTTGTTCGGGGAGCATCGTTTCAAGAGGACATTTTGGAAAAGGAATTTATGTATTTCGATTAGAGAAAGATGTGCTGAGTTGAATGTTTGGATCGCTCAAGCATGCCTTTCGCTTTTTGACCGTGGGGTTGGTAATGTGGGGAATGAACTCTGTTTTTCTTCCCATCCCGATATAGTGAGGTGGATCGAAGGCGAAGCGTGATTATACACAGCTAAGGCCTTTTGTTCGAGTTATTTTAACCACCTCCTCGTATCGAATAGGGATGTTGATTTTATGGTGATTTGGAAATCTAGCATTCTTCCAAAGGTGCAGTTTTTTGGGTGGCTTATGCTTCATGGGAGGTTACCGACCAAATTATTTTTATCGTCTAGAGGTTGCCCAACGGTGGGGGATGCGGTTTGTCCATTCTGTGACAAAGTGGAATCGATGGAACATACCTTATTTCATTGTGTTGAGAGTTATAAGTGTTGGTGTCACTTGCTTCAGCTTATGGGAATTGCGGGGGCGGTGCCTAATTCAGGTTTTGGTTTCCTTTCTTATTGGCGGTCGCATTTTCATAATGGCCAGAAGAGAGACTTTGCGACGGCTATTTGGTTTGGTCTCGTTTGGGCGATTTGAAAGCGTCAGAACGTGTTCGTGTTCGAGAGGCGTCTAGTGTGCGAAGATCTTGTTTTATCGACTATTTACTCTTGTTGGTTTATTTTCAAATGTAAAGGGAAGCCCCCATGTTTTGTAGTCTCGGATTTTTTAAATTCCTCATACTTATTCCTTTGTAATTAATTTAATGGTCTCTCATTGAGACAATCGCTTTAATTTATTTTCCTTTGGGCTGGTATCTTGCCACCCCTTGTGTTTTTTCAAAAAAAAAAAAATATTCCCCATTCATTATTACTTAGCCAAATTTGGATTGAAGATCATCTTTTCATATGTCTGAGTTTCATAACTTCCTTACGTTAACTTTTCTAACTTTTCATCCAACTAACTTTTAGTTTGAAAAAATTATTCTTTGTATTTTTTTTTGTCCATCTACCTTCTTTCACAATATAATTTTCTCAACTAACATTCATGTCTTCCTTTCTTTCTCCATCTTTCATTTTTCTTTTTTTATATTCTTTCCATCAATGAGTTTTTTTAACACTTTATTTCGTTAGATTTTGTTTAGCATTCATCAATGTACCATGTGTTCGAAAAGTTGTATAACTCCAAATAAGAAATGCTAGCAAAAAATATTACACTTTTTCTAATACAATTTTTTGAACAATGGTACGACATAGGTACATTAGTTATATATCAATGCTAAACAAAAAAAAATTAGCAAAATGAAGTGATAAAAAATTTTTTGATGGAAAGAAGTATGAAAATGAAAGATGAAGAAAGAAAGAAAGATATGAATGTCAGATGAAAATATGATATAATATCAGGATGGTACTACTTAGTGAATAGTGGGTTTATAAACCCACAAAAGTTTAAAAATTAATATTATATTATGTAGCTGGACACCGTGAAAATATGTAATTTGACTTTTTGATGATCAATCTTTACTTAATTACTCTTTCATTTACCAAATTTCAATTCTTTACATGTAAAAGAAAGAACGAATGTATTTTTTTTATGTTATATATATATATATATACACACACACACCCATTATCTCAAGTTTTTGATGGAACTAATCCGTTGACACAAATAGTTCATGGGAGAAAATCGAGTTATTAGTTATTTGGATCCTGGAGGATTAACAGGACGAACTGCTAGTTTTCGAATACGAGATATCTACCCCAGTTACTATGGGCGCATTTGCCCCATTGACACTTCTGAAGGAATCAATGTTGGACTTATTGGATCTTTAGCAATTCATGCCAAGATTGATCGTTAGGATTAGACTATCTTATACATGATAATAGAATGACAGTTAT
>CATIWQ010773184.1:0-11495 GCA_949673415.1 Euphorbia schlechtendalii | reverse complement strand
TTGTAATTCTTCTTCATCTATTTTTCTTTACTAAAAGGAAATATATGTTAGAACACCCCCACGAAGGGAATAAAACATATTCCCGGATAACAGCCCTCATCAATTCACCATGCAAGCAATTTCATTAATTAAAATGAGCAAAAAACATGTTAATTAAATGAATTGTTTTATGTAAATAACAAACACATTGCCGGGATTGATTTTCATTTTTTAGGCCACACGGGCCTCGCCAAATTCAAAATTGAACATACGTGATATCCCCTGTGCTAACCTTTGTGGATGCAGATAGATTAGGATTAGATGTGTGTTTAGGATTTTAATTTTCCTTCGGGTATCGCAATTTCAATTTTTTGGGAAATGTAATTAATAGGTTAGTAGGCAGTTGCATCCCTCGATTTTTGGAAGCCTTGTAATTTTTTTTCGCGTTTATTTTCTTCACCGCTTTGTGGAAGGTTTATTATTTCACCTTGTGGATGATTTATTATTTTGCAATACGTGAATCATGCATATAAACTCGAAAAACGACCTAAATGCGAATATGCACAGTTAAGAGAATATGGTTTTCTGTAGATGTAATATAATGTGATCCAATAAGAAATAAGCAACTTATCCTGGACCCGAATCTCTATGTCTTAGTGGGCCATCCCCCGGACGTTAAGCCTCACAGGACTCTAATTCCTGGAAAGAGCTAATCAAGGTGACGACTCCACACTAAGAGATGATGGATTCGGGTTTAACCGATCTAAAACATTTTTCGCTTTCTCTTTCAACCTTTTTCCCGGGTCCCCAACCCAGTGCACCTTTTTTTCAAACACCCCGGTGGACCGTGCCTATGAAATCACGCGCTCTCGGCCCACAGCTCCGTGTCGCTCGCTCACATTACTCCATTTAAAACTTATCGGTAGTATTAAACTAAAACTATATAGCTTATACTAATTCATGTTGCATTGAAATATATATCAAAACTTACTTGGAATGTTCCTTTGAATGTTATTCACCACTCATCCTTGCCAAATGCTAAATATTGTGCTATGAAGCGCTCACACTTTCAACGTGCGCTCATACTTGAAACAAAATTTTTTGTTCGAAATATGCACTAACGTCAAACTTAAAATACCTAACACTCACAATAACCTTGGAACATATGTTAGTATAGTATAGGTATAGATAAAGTATAAACAAAACAAAATCAAGAAAATTTTTCATATTCTTCAATTTTTTAATTTTATTCTGTTTTTTTTTATTTTTGGGATTTTTTACAAATGCCCCCCACACTAAAGAACATAATATCCTCATTGTGAGAGACTTTATTAAAAATAAAAAACTAAACTAATCACACACAAATGAAAAGAAAATAAAAGAAAAAATAAATTGAACCCTTTTTAATCATCATAACTTGAATCTGGAGGACTCGGTGAGATATCCAAATTCTTCAATCTGAAGTATGTATTCAACTTGCGATTCAAAGAAATGTTGGGTTTCGTTAGTTGACGAACATCTTGCTGTATGTAGGCTATATCTAGGCATGCTTGATCGACATCTTTAACGAATTTCCTTTTCCAAGTATCATGTGTACTCTCGGAGACTTATCTTGATCCACTAATCCTGAATTGAACCTCTTCAATATCTTCTTCGTATTGGTTTTCTTGAGAAGTAGATCCTTCTATCGGTCTCAGTTTCCTTACTCTTACCCCATATGGTAGAAACGTAAATCTTCCTTCATCTTCTTTGACCAATCCTACTCTCTTCATATATACTCCTCCCATAAAGTTAAATATCTCTCTTGGACTATATTGGTATGGTAGTTGGTTCTTCGCCCCCAAAATAATCCCGCAAATCGTATTTGCACCTCCAACTCTAGCCTTTTTATGTGTAGTTAGACTAGTGATTGATTCCAACATATACATTGGAAACTTTGGCCGTAATTGCGAAACTGTGCACTCCAATATAACCAAGTCTTTCATTGACACTTTAGTAGATTCGTGTCGGAATAAAAGACTTTGAGAAATGAACTTGTGAAGGTAAAGAAGATTGTTTCTTCGAATGTTTTTGTTGGATGAGTTTTCGACATCGTATCGATCCAACCCCGTTAACTCAGTCCAAACATTTGTTAAATCATAATCTTCTTCTTTTTCAATCTCTTCATAGGTTTCTCCTAAACTGAACCACTTAATTAAATCCTTTAAAGTAAACTTATACTCTTCCCCTTCATTCCTGAATTTCCTTTTCAAAAAGTTCCCATCTTCCTGAATAGTAACCAGAAACTCGAGGACCCATCCATCAATAAACGAAAAAAGCATATTCACAAATTTCTCCAATCCAAATAGCGAAAAATACTCTTCTACTTCCGCATAAATTCCAGCATCAATCGCAAAAGTAGGATTATAGAAAAGTGTACCTTGGAAATCAAAACTTTTGATCCTCAAGTATCTTTCTACTTCTTCTTCACCATAAATTGGAAAGGGACATCCATACTTGTTTTGTTGGTTGACCAATTTGTTCTTTCCCTTAGTTGCTGCAGATTTCTTGGGAACCATTGAATTCGAAATTGAAAGAAGGATTTGTGTTTGATTTGGAAAAACAAAGAAAACTTGTTTCCAAGAGATTGAATTTGTGTAAAAGAGTGATTGATTTGTGAAAATCACTTAGGAAAGTAGTTATATATATAGGAAATTGGGTAATTATAGTTGTTTCAATGGATATATAAAATTATAACCGTTAGAAAATAGAGCCGTTACAGCACTAACTGTAGTAAAATCGCACTAGTCATGATCGCGAAAGACAGTCGTGATCTTGACTTTCTCCAAACAGAAATAGAATGATTTGACAACTTAATTCACGAACGCGATACAGGTCGCGGTTGCGAAATGTTCAAAATCCAAAAATTTTCACTTTTCTTTTATTTCTAAAATCACACTAACTTAAAACACACACAAATTATTTTCTGCTCTTACCAAATTGTTCTATTTCTGATTCGAAAGACTTCAAACTTTCTCCCGAACTACGCGTACTTGGCATGCACACGCTAGAAAGAAAACTCAATGAATAAGCAAGAAAATATGTTAGTAACAAAATATAAATACTTAAAACCAAATAAAAAAATAAAAATAAAAATAAATAAATATATTGACAACTAAAAATAATTGCTCATTCTCCAGTAATTTGAACTCTAGAATGCACTTGCCTTCCCCGGCAACGGTGCCAAAAACTTGATCGCAAGTTTTTGACTATACTCATTCCGATAGGCTTATATTTAGTAATGGTGCCAAAAACCTTGTTCCCCTCTTTTCTACTGATAAGATAAAAGTTCAAAATACGAACAGGTGTTGTCAATACCACTTATCAAATAGAAAAATGATGACCACTACAAGTATATAGTTTTGATGTAGTTTTAAAAGATACCGATCCCATAAGGAAGGAATTCAGTTCTAAGGACCAACTAGAGTTACGGAACAAAAGAAATAAGTTAATTTGTATTTGAGGGTTTGTATGGTAGACTGATTAATAGACAGATGCATGAACAGATTAGAGAAGATGTAAACTATATAGATATTCCTTAAGAACAAGTATAGTAGAGAAAAACATGCAAAATCATCAAGAAGATTTCATACACTAGATAACTTTAACAAACACGGTTCTAGACGCCCAAATATTCAATAATTCACCGCAAAGCAACATATGAAATGACTTTTAAATCTAGGGTAAACGAATTATGACACTTATAAGAACCTAGATAACAATAATATTATGCTTAGTACAGGTCACTCTCACATAGCCATATTTAGCAAGTTACCACTCCAAAAATGTTGGCTCACTAAACAGCGTTATAATCACAGATCCAGTGTCTATGCACAATCTTGTTAACCCCGAAATCACTCTTAAAGTTAACTCAAAAGCATATAACTTTATTAATATAAATGACGCAAGACGAAATACTCGTTATGACACATACACATATCATAAACTTCGAAATAGAAAGTATAAGTAGAAAACAAAGTAAAGTTGTAAGGTATGCAAGTGAAAGCTAAAGTTGATCAAACCGTATCCACTCTTTCATGGGAGTCGTCAATTCCCGCAATTCCTGCATCAACTTTGAATTTGGTCTCAACTCGTATAGAACCTTCGCTAGGATGCTATTCTTTGTGAATATCGAATAAATTAATGTTGAAGAACATAAACTTTTATTGATAAGTGCTTTGCAATTACACTGATACAACAATCACTCGAATTTGTGGAGAAATCTAGTGATCGAACTAAGAATCGAATCACTTATACATTTTTCTCGCTAACACTTTGAACATAGCGAAATCTATACAATTTTCACTCTCTATCTATGAATACAAGCTACGCAAACTACCATGCATTCCACCCCCATTATCCACGAAAATGGTTGGATTGGGACTCTATTTATAGAGTGCGAAGGGTTGCGTCTATCCAAACGAAGAGTCTTGTCCATTGGTGAAGGGTTGCATCACTTCATTATGATTGGATGCAAGGTTTCATCCTCATCTTCAATGGAAAGGTACCTTTTCATGATTGGATTGCTTCCAAGAGGTGTCTTTTTGTCTGACAGTTGATGGCGGTTGATCGTTCTTATCATGCGGTTGAAAGTTGAGAAGAGTTTACCAAAAACCATCACAAGCCACAAGCGCAATATACATGTCACGATTGTGAACAATAGTTGGTAACTTTCTGTTTATGAAGGATGATAAGTCGCAACTGCGAATGGGTGTCACGATCGTGATATGTGTTTTTCTTCATGATTTTTCTTTGCAACTTTGCCGATCTTTGACAACTTCGATCCTAAGCCAATTTCTTGTGTTCCAAGCATCTTTTTGCACGTTTTTCACTCTTTTTACATAGAATTCCATCTTTGATCATTTCAATTCCAAGATTCACCTAGTTTCTACACTTTCATAAAAAACAACTACATACCACGTGAAATCTTTTATATGAAGTATAAAATGACTTTAAACCATATTGTTTTATAAGTAAAAATATCATGAAAATAAGTGTAATTAACTAATTATACACTTATCACCGACATTATCCTAATACCAAGATTTTTCTTTAATGTCGGTATCGACGTCGATGGTCCAGACCTGCAGAAAAGCAATGAAAAACAACAGAAAACAGCAAAGACAAAGGCCACAATTTTCGAACATCGTAACTTTCACTACGGTTATCAGATTCAAACGATTCTCATCATTCCAGAAAGCTCATGATGTGTTTAACATACTGAATGTGAAAAAATCAAGTTTTAAAAACATCTTTATACAGAAAAATATCAAACAGTCCGCATCATCCAGAACCGTGAACCGTAATTTTACGTAATTTCGAAAAATCATAACTTTATTTATACTTATCCATTTTAAGTGATCTTTATCATTACAGAAACCTAATGATCTAAGGAATCTATTAAAAATAACTAAATACTTAATAAAAATCTTTGTCAAACCCAAAACTGAAAACAGTAACATTCTACCCAGGAAACCGAAACAAATTTGTACAAAACTTTGAAAATTCATAACTTTTGATATACTTATCCATTTCAAGAATATTTATCATTATAGAAAGCTCAAGATGTGTAAAATATGTTTATGCAAACAAAATTCTCAAAAAGATTGGAAATCATACTGCGATTCCCGAAAAATAGATTGGTAACCGAAAAGAAAATGAAACTTCAAAAAGAAAAGCATATAAATGTAAGCACAAACTCTAGGAACTCAGAGGTTTACCCCGTAGTCATCAATCCACTTTTTTCAAGGTCCATTAAGTCCTTTGGGAAGCTCTCCTTGTTTCTTTTTGGTTGGATTTGGTTGTTGGTGATTTATCGAAAATCTTTTGAAGGAATATATTCTTTTCCAAAGCAGATGTTTCAGAATGTGTAGTAACCTTAAAGTGAGTGATAAAGTTGTTGTAGACTCTCCATTCAATTCTAAATCTGAAGGATTTAATCTAACTAACCCGAAATCTCAAGTGTTGGTGATCAAAGTTTGGTGTTTTGCTCAAGAACACATGAAGAAATGCTCCCTAATGCTCTCTAGATATGTTCCTCTCTTTCTTTTCCATCTTTTTTAGAAATTCAGTCCCCCCCTTCTTTCTGAATATGATCTCCCCTTTTATAGGAGAGCTCCCTTCAATCCACAGTAAAAAAACCTACCCCTTAGCCTTTTTGACATTTCCCTTTTTTTCTCCCCTTATGTTCCCTCCATCATTATGGAGGGTCCTTTCTAGCCAACCTAGAGTATAGGGAGGGTGGCTTAATGTCAACCTAAAGTGTATGGGGCCTATATGTGTTCAATTATTCCCTAAATTCTGTAATTCTACTGCTGCTGACTCAGCGATGTCAGTATCAATATCGTAATGTTGACATTGATGTTAGTAACATTGGTATCGATGTTAGTGATATCGATATCAGTGTTGCCCTTTTTGGATAAATTTTGGCTTAAACCGGGCTTATTTACAACTGAGGTGGTAATATCGGTATCACTATTGCAAAGCTGACAGCGATGTTGCCAATGCCAATATCGATGTTATCACATCGATATGGGCATCAAGCTTAATTTTATCCTAGTTTTGACTAGTTTGAGTTAAAAAAGGACTGCTTAAGGTTTGAAAGAAAAGATGAATGCTCCTCCCGAGGACCTTCGAAATCCTGTTAAAGTGAAAGACTAGCAAAGGAAAATAAATTACAGCTTCATCATCAAACTCGCGAGTTGGGGTAAAAATTCCATTCTCACAGGTTTCCCCTCATGGGATCACTGCTGATATGAGATCAGTATGATCTCACAATTGAATGAGCAGCAGGGTTTAGAGGTGATACCTGACCTGTCACGGTTGGCACTTCCCAATGTGGGATCTTTGTGATGATCCAAGGGCTTTGCATCGTAGCATCATGTTGGCGTGACTCATCTCCCGACGCTCCTAGTGAGTTGCTGGTTCGGTAATGGTTTCTCGGTCATGTATAGAAGGGTTCAAGATAGGTACGAGCCATAGAAACCCATTTATTGTGATAAGTCAAAAAAGATGTGGCCTGTGGAAGGCCCGTTAACTGTAATAAACCAAGAAAAATTAGACCGTAATAGGTCCATTGACTTTTATAAGTCAGGAAAACACGGGCCGTAATAGGTCCATTGACCGTAATAAGTTGAGAAAAAAGCGGACCGTAATAGGTCCATTGACTGTGGTCAGTCGGGAAGTGCGGACTGTAATAGGTTCATTGATTATTGTAAGTCGAGAAAAAAGCGAACCATAATAGGTCCATTGACTGTGGTAAGTTAATAGGTCCATTGACTATGATAAGTCGGGAAAGTGCAGACCGTAATAGGTCCATTAACTATGGTAAGTCAAGAAAGTGTGGACTGTAATAGGTCCATTAATTGTTATAAGTCAAGGAAATGCATACCGTAATAGGTTCATTGACTATGGTAAGTCAGGAAAAAAGTGGACAGTAATAGGTCCATTAACTGGGGTAAGTCGGGAAAGTGCGGACCGTAATAGATCCATTGACTATGGTAAGTTAAGAAAGTGTGGATCGTAATAGGTTTATTGACTGTGATAAGTCGGGAAAATGCAGACCGTAGTAGTTCCATTGACTGTAATAAGTCGAAAGGATACGGATTGTAAAATTTCCATTGACCGTAATGAGTCGGGAAAATGTGGACCATAGTAAGTCCATTGACTGTAATAAGTCAAAAAAAATGCGAACCGTAATAGGTCCATTGATTGTAATAAGTCAGGAAGATGCGGATCGTAGTAGGTCCATTGACTGTAATAAATAGAAAGAATGCGGACTGTAGAAAATCCATTGACTGTAATAAGTTGGGAAAATGTGGATCGTAGTAGGTCCATTGATTGTGATAAGTTGGAGAGATGCAGACTGTAGTAGGTCCATTGACTATGATAAGTCGGGCAAATGCAGACCGTAGTATGTCCATTAACTGTAATAAGTCAGGAAGATGCGGACCATAGTAATTCCGTTGACTATACTAAGTTGGAAAATGTGGATCGTAGTAGGTCTATTGATTGTAATAAGTCACGAAGATGTGAATCATAGTAGGTCCATTGACTGTAATAAGTCGAAAGGATGCGAACTGCAGAAAGTCCATTGAATATAATGAGTCAGGAAAATGCGGACCGTATTAAGCCCATTGACTGTAATGAGTCATGAAAATGTGAACTGTAGTAGGTCCATTGACTTAATAAGTTGGAAAAAATGCGAACCGTAGTAGGTCCATTAACTGTAATAAGTCAAAAAAATGCGGACTGTAGAAAGTCCATTGACTATGAAAGGTCGGGGAAATTTGGCCTCGTTGAATATGGTAAGTTGGGGAAATGTGGACCGTAATAGGTCCGTTGAGTATGGTAAGTCGAGGGAATGTGGATCGTAATAGGTCCATTGACTATGGTAAGTCGAGGGAATGTGGACCGTAGTAGGTCCGTTGACTATGGTAAGTCGAGGAAATGTGGACCGTAATAGGTCCATTAACTGTGGTAAGTCGGGGGAATGTGGACCATAATAGGTCCATTGACTGTGGTAGTCGGGAATTGTAGACCCTAATAGGTCCGATGACCGTGGTAAGTCAGAAAAATATGGATCGTAATAGGTTCATTGATTATGGTAAGTCGGGGAAATGTTGACCGTAATAGGTCCATTGACTGTAGTAAGTCGGGGGAATGTGTACCATAATATGTCCATTGATTGTGGTAAGTCGAGGAATTGTGGACCCTAATAAGTCCGATGACCGTGGTAAGTCAGAAATATAGGACCGTCATAGGTCCGGTGACTATGGTAAGTTAGAAAAATGTGGACCGTAATAGGTCCGTTGATTGTGGTAAGTCTGAGAATTATGGACCGTAGTAGGTCCGTTGACTATGGTAAGTTAGGGAAGGTGCGAACTGTAGAGAGTCCATCGATTATAGTAAGTAGGAAAAAAGTGTGGACCGTAGAAAGTCCATTGATTGTAATAAGTAGGAGGCTTTTTCTAGTGTTAAAATGCCTCTTAGATCCAAACCATAGTTTTGTCATTGATAACTTTGGTTGGTTGATAGATCTTGGAATTTAGGGGTTTGCCCCTAGCCATGTCGTAAAGATTGTTGGATTTTCCTACAAAATAAGATTTACATGTGCAAATATGATATGAACATAGTAAAAATGCATGTGAATGCAACCTCTCTTAGACATTGCGTTGGGCTGTCTAGCTGATGCCCCATATCAAAAAGGCTAACTCGAGTTGTAGAGAGAGGCTTCCTTTGGAATGATGAGGGTCATGGGTCCGAGTCGAAGTTCAATTTTGTGGTTGAATCAGAGTCAGGTTCGAGGCCTGAATCTAGTCCTGAGTATATTTAGATGAGTTAAACATTCCTTGACAATCACATTTTCCTTATGCGGTATAATAATGGTGACATTGATCTTGATTTGTGTTATTAACGTAAACCCCAAAGTTGATCATGAGAGCTAATACTATTTATCGAGCTCTAAAGCTCGTTCAGTTGTAGCATTGTGAATTACTTCTCATCGTGATGATCTATGTTGTGAAGGAAACTAGAAGATATTCGTCCTTGGTTATGCAGTAGACATATGATGTCCTTTTCTATTCCTAGATGAAGATGATGAATTTGATATTTCTTTGGTTCTAATTTTTACATAGACCACCTTTATGGGTTTTCAATCTATCGAACCTTGTCTTAATTTTTGCCTGGATCACCCTTTCAGGTTTTCAATCTAGTAGACTCTTTTTTTTCCTTCTTTTTTTGTAGGATGATGATGGTGCTTCATAGCGTGTAAGTATGCAAATATACAAGTATATGTAAATGATGTTTATCTACTTGCGATTTTTACTTGTGGACATGAATGCATTCATTGTAATGTACAACATATGATTTATTGCAAATGTTGATTTCATTGATGAACTTAAATTGGGTATCACCGTTGGTAAACACTTTGGACCCTGTCCTCTATTGCTAACTATCCCGCGAGGGTTTTATATCTAGCACCTCACTAATGCTCTAATTTTTGCTTGAACCTCGCTATTTTTAGTTCAACGAGCTATCTTTTCTTTCTTTGTTTTGTGTCTATTGTTTTTTTTACTTCTTATGGTAATTCTTCATGCATACCAATTAAGAAGGTTGAAGAGTCATTCTCATGCTAGGCTTTGCAGTTGTGAGCTTCATCTTTTGTAAAAGTTTTTACTTTCTTGTGATGGAGGTTCTTCTGGAATTTTGTCCCAACCTTTAGTTGTAAGCATTTTAAGGACTAAGTGAATTGCATTTGTGATTACTTGAAATTGGCTCAATCACACAATGGTATTCTTAACACTTCATGTTGACCTTTTCTTTGTTACATTGTTTGCCCCTTTAAGGCTTCCCCGATTCAGTATATGGAAGTTTACGTTTTGCAGGGTTCATCCTTAATCTTATTCTCTTCATGGAAACTCCATCTTTGTTTTTAAGCTTTGAGATGGTTAGACTTTGTAGAGGTTGCGATTGCCGTTGTGGAGGATGGTGAATGTTACCACCGACTTTGTTGTTTTATTTATTCTCTCATTTTCTCTCATAGAAGTCCAAGTCATATCAAATGGTTACCACTTGAAGTTTTTGGTGGTACCCAAGTTAATCTCATGTAATGATGCATCATGTACACTAAAAACAATATGTGTATGTTAAATTGAATGCATAGAGTCATCAAGCAAAACTCAAGCACAATAAACAAAGACAACATGATAACTTGATTGTCTTGTTGACCGAAGGGGCAAAATTTTTTGAAATGCAAAACGTTTGCTCAAAAGATAAATACCCTATAGAATGATGGTCTCCACTCTTTGAAAGATGTGTTAGAAAATGGATAGCTATCACGATCCTTGTAGAAATTGCAAGTTTCCCTTTATTGCATCACGCTTCTATTGGCTTGATTAACCACTGGATTAATTTGATATCCATTAGAGCTATTGAGAATTTTTGCTTGATCTTTCGGCATTTCATTATTGACTAGCTAATCCTTAATGACCATATTGGGATATGATGATCCAAAACCTTTTTATTCCAGATGGAGGGTCTTCATTTGTTGGAAGATTTGCTCAAATAGGACTTTCTCTGTGTGGTATCCTTCAGTAGTTGCTATAACCATGTCTTTGATCAGAGGTTAAAGGAACGAGAGACTGTGGACCTCCTCTTAAATCTACCCCCATATGAACCCTTAAATTAATCGTTATCCAAAAGGTTTCCATAAATGATGTCACATTGTCGATGGCGGGCCTTCTGTGGTTACTTTGAAAGATTATGAATGCTCCTCTTTGTATTAAAGAATCGATGTCTTTTACATTGACTTCTCCAAATCTAACTCAAGAGCTAGATTTGACGGAACCCTGAATTGATTCGAGGTATTTGAAACTTTTGACCCAAACCTAGGTGGTTAAATGAGGCAGTCATTTTGTTGTTGGTGAGATTCTTGATCCTTCTTGCCAAAACCTAAAAGAAGTTTATCTCATGCATGC
>CATIWQ010773045.1:0-29724 GCA_949673415.1 Euphorbia schlechtendalii | reverse complement strand
TAGTAAATCCATACATCAAGCATTAAATAAATCCATCCACAAAGCAATAAGTAAAAGCGGAAAGGAAATGCGAAAATTAAAGATTACAAGGCTTTAAAAATCGGGGGATGCAACCACCAGCTAACCTATTAATTACATTTTCCGTAAAAATATGTGCAATACCCAAAGGAAAAATAAATCCTAGGCATACATCTAACTTGCATCTACAAAGGTTAGCACGAAATATGGCACATATGTTCGATTTGATTTTAGCGAGGCCCATGTGGCATAATTAAAACATCGATGATTTTAAAGTTGTTAATTTAAATAAAAATAGTTCATTTTTATTTACACGTATGTTGGTCAATTTTATTAGTGAAAATGACCGCATGGCATAAGGTGAGGTCTGTTATCAGGGAATAATTTTATTCCCTTCGTGGGGGTATTCTAACGTAAAAATAAAAAAATAAAGAAAGAAATAAAGATGAAGGAGAGATTACAACACAATTTACAATAATAAGGAATAAAAATAATTCCTAGTTCCACAAATAAAATCAGAAGAAGATGAAAGCAGATGAAAGCATGAAATTCGCAACTCTAGGAACTCTGAGGCTTACCCTTGCGGTAGAATCCACTTCGACGTATCCGTTCGGCCTTTGGAAGTCCTTCTCGTCCTTTAGTTTTTGATGAAATTGTTGATGTAAAAGTCCAAAAAATCTTCGTTTAATTCTTGGAATTTTAGTGTAATTTAATTGGAAAATACGTGTTTATTTATCCAAAAGATAATCAGACTCGGGTTCTAAATTTGTTTTAGACATGAGGATATTTGGGGATTTAAGAAGAAAAGATGAAGAAATTTATTAAAATATGAAGAGATTTGGGATCCAAATGTGTTTTGGATCCGAGAAGAAAAAAAAGAAGAAAGGAAGAAATTATTGGTTTATTTTTTTTTATCTGAAAGAGAGGATTTTTTTCTTTGAATTTTCGAGCCCCCTTTTTCCACGAAAAATTCCCTCTATATATAGTCGGAATTTTTCCGGTACCATTTAATAGTACCATTTAAATGGTATTATTAAATAATATTATTTCCTTTTTTTTCATTATGTATTTGGACCATATTGTGGTACTATTCAAGTACCATTTTTATTTCCCATCTACATTTATTTATTTCCTTTTTTATTATATCTTTTCCATTTCTTTTATTTCCTTTTCTTTTTATTTCCTTTTTCATTTTTTTATTTTTTTCCTTTTATATACATATATTCTTATAAAAAACAATTTAATTAAATTATTCTAAACTCTTAAACTTTATTTAGGTCCTTAAAATATTTTAAGCCTTTAAGTTTTCACATAAGGCTTTTAAATATTTTTTTACGATCCTAAATATTTATTTTTTTTATGAGGAGAACTCCCATTTGAAGATCATCAGATGGTCGAAAATTGTGTGATCCGAGGATAAATATCCTAAAAAGCCGTCATCATTGAACGCGCGAGCTGATACAAAATCCCGTGCTCTCAGCTACCCCTCGTGTGATAATTGCTTGTTGTATAACCAGTATTATCACACGAAATGAGCAGAGGGATTGAGAATATACCTAACCGGTGTGGTTAGTGACTTTTTGTTCCCAATTGGTGATAACATAGCCTTCTTTTCTGACGTTGTGTCTTCATAGGGTTGTCCTTTTCTTTCTTCGGGATCTCTTAGGTACTTGGTGCCCCTTGTGGGTGGGTTAACCGTTTCTTGCTGCGGCATCCCTTTAGTGGTTGGCAACCGTTTCATTCTTCGGTTGAGGTCATTGTGTGCCCCTTGTGATGATTGTAGATAGGTGCCTGAATCTGTTTCAAAGGTGACTGTGACTTGTTTCCTGTGACAAGTCAGAGAAAAGTATAATGTTAATACATTTTATGATGAATGTTTTAATTATTTGATTGAGTTTATGCAAAGCAAAAATTTTTGCCCCTTTAATAAAAAATTGAAACATAATAAGTAAATAAGTTTAATAAGAAATTCGACGGTGTCCCGAAAATCGCTCTGTTGTTTAGGAGGCTTTTGTGGCATTGAGTCTTGAGTGGGCCATTATCTTGTTTGTAGGTTCCTCATTTGGAGGTGGGGATTCTTGTTTATCGAGACAGTGTTGCCCCAGGTTGGCATCTTCTTTACCTGTAAATGACGTGATGCGAATGTAATGTATGCATGATTTTATGCATGAACAATTTTTATCATATGATGTATGTTCTTCTGTTGTAGGTGTTGTGGGCTTCGTTCATTGAAGAGCCTTCTCTTGTGCTGGTTCATGGTTGCCCCTATGACTTGTCTTATTAGGGATTCCATGGACGACTCCCTCAAAGCAACGACTATGGGTTCGTTAAATCAGATTCGAGTTCATAGCTTGGATCTGATATGATGAAAGTCTAGATGAGTCGTTGATCCCGAGTTGTGTCGACGATGATCACTTGGAAGCTGTTTGCCTAAAGTGTTGAAGGTATATGATGCCTCTTACCGTTACGAGGAGGAGATGATGAATTTGATATTTCTATGGTCCTAAGTTTTTCATAGATCGCCCTTACGGGTTTTCAATCTATTGAACCATGTCTTAATTTTTTCCTGGACCGCCCTTTCAGGTTTTCAATCCAGTAGACTCATTTTTCTTTATTTTATTCTTTTATATTTTTTCATTTTTTGGATGTTTACTTGCGACATTCTACCATTGACATGCAAGCAATCAAGATAAGCATATGCATAAAGATTCAGCAAAAACGACAATTCATTGATGAACTTAACAGGGGTATAAATGTTTCAAATGATTTGACTCCTACCATCAATTGGCCCTCTCAGGTTTTCTAACCAATGTGGTTCTCTCAATGTCTTAAGTTTTGCCTGAGCCACCCTTTTCGGGTTTTCAACTCAGCGGACTATTCTTTTTGTGGTTTGAAAAGAAGCCCTAATTTTTACTCAACTAACCGAGTGTTAATTGACAGGCTGATTACAAATTTATTCTTTTTTGTTCGTACTACTTTATAGAGATTTGTTTCTTTCACCTATGTGTGATAGCAATTGTGTAAGGTTTGGTAGATTTGGTAGATCAGTCACCGTCCATGTCCACGACTTCATTTGTTATCTCGTTTAGCATTTCTGACTGATTGGTTGGTGCTCGCGTCGCTTTGTTGGCTTGAGGTGTATGTGATGATGGGTCTTGATCATCGGCGTTTCCTTTGATGGTGCAATGATTACCCCACAAATAGTAGCTAGTTGCGTGAATGAGTTGTTGACGTGTTAAATAATCTGACTCCTTTCTATCTTTAGTGTTGTGTCATCTATTTTGACCTTTCTAGGGCATCGATCATTGCTCGATTGCCCCACAAATGGTGGTGAGCTATGTGATGGAGTTGTTTATGTGTTCAGCGATCCGACTCCTTCTTTGTGACATTGCGCCGGTTGTTTGATCTCATGAATGGTGGTGATGGAGTTGTTGACGTGTTCAACGATCTGACTCCTTCTTTGTGATGTTGTGCCGGTTGTTTGGTTTTGTGAATGGATATGATAGAGTTGTTGACATTTTCAACCATTTGTCTCCTTCTTTGTGATATTGCGTCGGTTGTTTGTTGCCCTACAAATGGTGGTGAGCTGTGTGATGGAGTTGTTGACATGCTCAATGATTTGACTCTTTCTTTTTAACATTGTGCCAGTTGTTTGGCCTTAACTTGCTTGGTCGACATTTTTGGCCTTATTCTAGCTCCAATCCTTTTGATTTTTGCGTTGTTTCATTCTCTTGGTTGAGTCGGTGGATGTTTCGTGCTTGGAGATCTTTCCGTTGATCCTGTGTGATGAGGCAATTGCTATCACGCGTTATCTAAGTACATTTATTTATCTCTCCCTTTCTCTTAAGAGTCAAATCATTTGAATTTATTATGGGGAATCCATTTATACCCAAATTAATTTCATAAAATGATGTGTCACACGTGCTAAAATCATGATGAATATGTTTATGAGAATGCGTGATGTCATTAATAAAATATCAAGCAAATAAACAAAGTTCAATTTATTCAAAATTCAAATGCCACGTGGGCAAAGTAGTTGAAAGCTAATTTATTAAATAATTATTCATCACGGGTTAGTGCCCCTCATATACATCAATGGATTCAAAATGCTCCATCCTCTCTGCCTTCTCAAAAACTTCTTGATAGTTAGAGTAGCTATCAGATCTGAATTTGTTCCTGTATGGTGGCTGTGTGCCATCCAGCAGATTTGTTATCATCTCTAGTAGGGTCAAACGAGTCTGCAGCCTAACTTGTGTAGCCATCCAACGCATATAGTAGGATTTGAAGTTCTCACCTTGCCTTTGCCTTATGGCCTCCAAATGTTGCATTGTGGTTTCCATCTGAGAGTTGAAACCATAATGCTCTAGCATAGCTTGAGCGAGGCTATTCCAATTGGTAGCTATGTCCAGCGAAAGGTGGCTGTACCATTTGTTGATGGGGTAGCCTAAGGTGACGACGAAGAGCTTAGCCATCATTCGATCGCTGACCCTCAATGCTCTCATCACCGTTTGATAATGTGTCAAGTGAGCACGCAGGTGGCCAGATCCTACATACTTCTCAAACTACGACATTGCGAAGTTTGGGGGTAAGCTTTCTTCATCCCTGACTGTCCGTTGTATAGGGTATGTGTTCCTTAGGTGGCCACCGTGAATGGCCAAGAACTGTTGCCATAGTTCTACCATGCCAGGTTGTTGGAGGATGGTGCCCTCTCCTCTTGGACAAGAGCCATATTTCCCCTGAGGATATGCCAAAAAATGGGATAGTTGAGGTGCCTGGAACTGTGAGGCGATCGACATACTCCAAGTGGGAATAGGCTGTTGGGACATTCCTTGGTAGAAAGGCCCTGATGTGAATGCGGGCTAAACAATTTGTCCAGGGAAGAATGGATTCTGGTTCAGCTGACTTTTTCCTGCCCCAAACTGATAAACGGTAGTTGGGGGCACCATGTATGGGAGGTCCCCTTGTTGGATTGACGTTGTTGAGGGTGACCTCCAGGCTGGACACTACATTCTGGGCCCTCCCAATGTGTTGGCGAATGAGCGATGCTAGTTGTTCGCTATTGGCAAAGGCATTTAAGGCAGCTGCAATCTCGGCGCTCACCAACGACTACTGAGAACTTTATCCCATAAGGATGGGGCGATCCTCTCCCGCTCTTTCTTCTCGTGGATTGGCCATAATTGATGTGCGCTGAACTAAATCCGAGTCTAAACTTGATTCCTCACTAGAGTCAATGTATGGAACCCCCTCTAGATTGGCCATAATTGGGGAAATTCGGCCTCTTCCAAGCCCCTTTGATACACAAGCAGAATATTAGATCGTGCATGTAAGATTCGTGATATGATTCATGATGCGGGTAATGCATGAGATTTTTAATGTTATGGCTGCATTCACAAGGGTTTAGAATGCTATGATGTGAAATAACATGTATGTCAATCCATTTGAAATAAATAGGTTAGTCGTTAGGTAAAAATGAAAAAATGTGGAAATGAAAATCCAACAACGAGGATTGGATTTGAGATTTGTGCAATGTCGGTGTGACATCGTAATATGAGTGGTGTAAGTGAGGTGACTAAGTTACCTATGTGGTAATAGGTCAATGGTTTGAGGTTTTGTACTATGACTAAGTCTCATGGAATGAGGAGGTCAAAATTGTTTTGGGTAAGTAGTGTGACATACCTTAATAAAATGAAAATAACTACCGTATGTAGCTACCTAATGAATGATTTGGTTATTTTGCCCAATTAGGGTAGAGTTTCGGATACCTGTGTGGTTATTACTATTTGAGGGTATGTGGTGATACGTGAATTATTACCTCGTTCGGGCGAATGATTCGGGTATGAGGCGTATACCTTTGAAGATTGGGTAAGTTAAGACTTTTGAAGTAAGTTTTCCTCATGTGGGCTTAGGTTAGGACATCAACTGGGATATCCTTTAATGTGGGAAAAATGGTTTTGGGTAGGTATTTGTCCCGTTTGGGCTTTTGGTGTGTATAATTGCCCCGGAAGGGCTGTGAGCTCGATGTGGAGTGGACATCTCATGGGTAATGTGGTGGAAATGTTATTTCCCCTTGGGGGCTAAGTGTCGGACGTCAAGTGGACATCACGCAGTAATAGGAAGGTATGTTTACCATGTACAGGCTAATAGCAGGATGTCAAGTGGACATCTCGTTGAAAAGGGTAAGTGATGTTCCTAAGTGGTTTTATGTTGTCATAGGGTGACACAATATGTAGTGTCAACTATGCCTAAGTGTATGTGACACAGATGATGATAACATGATATGTACATTTAATATCATGAGTGTGTGCGTTCTAGTGTCTGCACAAAAATTCATGGTTAGTATGACATTTGTACAATGACAAATATACAAGTAGCACATAGCATGCAAAGTCATATCTTCCAACCATACAACTCCTGCGTGTAGGGTTTTTGGCTAGTCTCTATCCTAAGTTTGGTTCATCTTAGTATTATGAAGATACTAAGGAGCGTACCTACAAGAAAATATAATGCATGGTCACGTGTTTGGGTAACACCCTAGGAAAAATGCCTATGGTTTATTTACATGAAGGTTACAAATGGGTTGTTGATGTAGAAGGTTCTTGTTATGCTAAAATACACTCCAAGCCTCTCCCCAAATGGGTTGAGGGGGTTACATGCGATATGGCAACAAGAGCTCCACCCGCTCCAGTACCATCTTTTCTCATGGAGGCAGATTAGTACAAGAGAATGCTTTACGGTAATAAGGGTACCTTAGACTTATGGGCTAATCCCTTCTACTGCAATACGTTATTATGAATATATCATAATGAAGAGAAAACGGAATAATGTGATCAATAATTTTCGGCACTTATCCAAAATCTAAAACCTTTGAAAAAACAAGCCTTAGAAAAAATCCCCAGCAGAGTCGCCATAGTGAGCGAGCGACACATAGCAGTGGGCCGAGAGCGTGTGAAATGATATGCGCGGTCCACCGGGGTTTTTATAAAAAGGTGCACCGGGTCGGGGACCCAGGAAAAAGGTTGAAAGAGAAAGCAGAAAACGTTTTAGATCGGTTCGAACCCGAATCCACCGTATCTTAGTGTGGAGTCGCCACCTGGATTAGCTCTTTCTAGGAATTAAAGTCCTGTGAGGCTTAACATCCGGGGGATGGCCCACTAAGACACAGAGATTCCGGTCCGGGATGAGTTGCTTATTTCTTAAGTGATCACATTATATTACATCTATAGAAGACCATATTTTTTAATTGCGCATATTCGCACTTAAGTTGTTTTTGGAGTTTAAATGCATGATTTAATGCGCATGCAGAAAGTAGTAAATCCATACATCAAGCATCAAATAAATCAATCCACAAAGCAGTATATAAATGCGGAAAGGAAATGCGAAAATTAAAGATTACAAGGCTTCAAAAATCGGGGGATGCAACCTCCCGCTAACCTATTAATTGCATTTTCCATAAAAATATGTGCAATACCCGAAGGAAAAATAAATCCTAGGCATACATCTAACTTGCTGTGAGCACGGGATTTTGTATCAGCTCACGCGTTCAATGATAATGACTTTTCGAGATATTTATCCTCGAATCACACGATTTTTGACCGTCCGATGATTTTCAATGGGAGTCTTCCTCGTCTCTGAATTTAAAAGGGCTTTAATTCAAAAAATTAACTAAAAAATATAAAAATACATAAAAAATTCGAAAAATCGCCGAAAACCAGATCTGGAGCCTGCCTTGCCGATATTTGGCGAGGCACGGTGAACCACGCCAGGGGCCTGGCAAGGTATGCCAGCAATCTGGCGAACCTCGCCAGGTCGCTGGCGAGGCTCGCCAGGTTATCTGGCGAGCTCGTGAGCGACCTTACGAGCTTTGCCAAGTCTGCTAGCGAGGCTTGCCTTTACGAGGCAAGCCTCGCCATTTCTAGCGAGACTCGCCAGAGAGTCTAGCGAGCTCGCCAAACTCTTTGGCGACCCCGCCAAACTTTTTTTCCTTTTTTGGATTTTCTAGGATTTTTCTATAAATAGTTAGGTCTTTTTCAGTAAACGGGGCTTGAAAATTCAGAGAGAAAAATCTTCTCTTTCAGATAAAAAAAATAAAAACAAAATTTCTTACTTTCTTCTAACTCTTTATCGGATCCAAAACACTTTTGGATCCCAAATTTCTTCATTTTTTTATAAAATTTCTTCATCTTTTCTTCTTAAATCCTTAGATATTCTCGGGTGTAAACCAAATTTAGAACCTGACCGGATAAATAGAGTTGTATCTGCTTTCCCTCTTTCATAGCCTTTGCTGATAAGAAAGTTAGTAAGCCTCTCATACCAAGCTTTAGGAGCCTACTTCAATCTGTAGAGAGCTTTCTTGAATTTGAAGACATGCCCAGGATTCTTCGAATCTTCAAAGCCTGGAGGCTGGTGGACATGAACTTCTTCTTGAATGAATCCATTCAGGAATGCGCTTTTAACATCTATTTGAAATAACTTGAAATTTATATGAAATGTGAAAGTACACAAGATTCGAATAGCTTCAAGCCGGGCTACTAGAGCATAAGTCTCATCATAATTGATGCCTTCTTGCTGGTTATATCCTTGAGCAACAAGCCTAGCCTTGTTCCTGACAACAGAGCCATCTTCATCAAGCTTATTCTCAAAAACCCATTTGGTGCTGATAATTGATTTCCCTTTAGGCTTAGGAACTGGATCCCAAATATCATTGCACTTGAATTGATCCAGCTCATCTTGCATTGCGATCATCCAATAATCATCTCTTTCTACATCTTCAAATTTCTTAAATTCAATTGATGAGATGAACGCTAGATGACTCAGCATCCTGCTGAGCTGACCTCTTGTCATTACCGGATTATGAACATCATCAAATATGCTATCTAGTAGATGGTTACGATGAGTTCTAATCTCCCTTGGTAAACTCGCAACAACGGTTGGAGGATCTACAAAGGGTTGCTAAGAAGGAGGTAGATCTTCACCATCGTTGAAGTTGATAGAAGGATCATCGTCTTCTTTGACTTCCTCAACATCAGGTTCTTGTACTAGGTTTGGCGGCACAAAGAGTGGCATACTGAGTTGATTTGCTTGCTGGGTTAATCCTTCATCTTCATCAGATGGGGGTCTAACTGCATTGTTAGTTTCATCAAAATCCACATGCATAGAATCTTCTAACAAGCCTATTTGCTTGACATATATTCTATATGCTCTGCTGTTAGTTGAATATCCCAGAAAGATACCTTCATCAGACTTAGGATCAAACTTACCTAACTTCTCCTTGGTGTTAAGAACAAAACACTTACAACCAAATGATCTAAGATGACCAATCTTAGGCTTGCGCCCTCGCCAAAGCTCATAGGGTGTTTTCTCTAGAACTGACGAATTAAAACCCGATTCAAGATATAACAACTTGTGTTAACAACTTCTCCCCAAAACCTATGTTAACAACTTTTGTTATCACTCAGCATAAATCGAGCCATTTCAACTATGGTTCTATTCTTCCTTTCTGCAACCCCATTTTGTTGAGGAGTATAAGGACAAGAGAAGTTGTGGTCAATGCCATGCACTAAAGAGAATTCTTCGAAATGAAAGTTCCCGAATTCAAGTCCATAATCACTTCGGATTCTACTGATTTTAGTTCTTATTTTGTTCATTATCCGATTACTGAGCGTGATAAAAGATTTATATTTTTCATCTTTGTTATTTTGCAAAACTATTGTAAGTACGGGATTTTGCTCCTAACTCACAAATTCGATGATGAAGTTGTAATTTTTTCCCTTGTTAGATTCCTACATTTTGTAGGGTCCTGAAATTATTCAAAAATCATCTACTCTATTTCTTTGGGCCTTCCCCTTCCTTAAAGCCCACGTTAAAAGCAAAAGCCCAGCCTGGAAATGCCATGTTGTTAATGACATGGTTGATGTCGTTAATGAAATTACTTCATGTCATTAACAACATCAAATCTGCAGTAGAACCAAAATTGCACTTTTTACAATTTTCAACCAAAGAGACAATCTTTACCCACATGCTCAAATTTTTTCCTACAACACCACCCCCCCACCTTACCTAGGATGTATTCCATCCAACATGTGCATTTGGATTGACAAAAGCCAAAAAGTAAAGAAGTAAAGCATGGCCTAAGTCTAAACTAAGTTGACTTTGGATTGAAGTGAGCTTTTTAAGTGGAGAGCTGATTTCTAGAGATAGGGGAGCTCATTTTCGTACAAAGTAGCAGAAAGAGAGAGCGCTCAAAGTCAAGTTTGAATTTGAAGTGTTCTTGATTGTTCTTTGTGTTCTTGAACATTTTGGTAACAAAGTTAGGGTCCTTTAACTCATAGCAACTTGTAGTTCCAGAATTAGAGAGTGTAAGTTCATGAATAGGGCATGAACTTGGGATATTTGGGAGTTATTTAGGCAAGTTTGAGATTTAGTCTTCACTAAAACTAAGTTGAGTGGTGTAAGAGTTTAGGCAAGCTTGGAGGTTTAAACTTTTTCTAGATCATTTCTACTAAGTTCTAACTCAATAGAACTTAGTATAAGTGTTCTCAACAAGTATCTTCAATCATTTAGGGTACTTGTTCATTTAGTTCATTTTCAATCGCTTTTTTCGCATTTTAAGCTTTTTTCGAAGTCTATACTTGATAGAACAAGGATCATTACCTCCTTCTTCATCTTGTCAAGCCTTACATTTAGGGACTTTCATTTCCCGTCTAAGAGTAGCCTTTACTCTTCTTTTTTTGATAAAATCGCAAACCAAAACCAAGAAACAAGGAGGCTCACTATGCCATAGATGATCTATCGCAACCAGAATGACTGGTGTTGCATTGAAGTGTTGCAATTTTTGAAGAAAAAAATGATTTTTTGAAACACATTTTGAAATGCGTTGCAAAAGTGTTGTAATAGATATTTTAGTTGATCAAATACACTTTCATCGCAACACTTTTAGTATAATCGTTACGAAAAATATAATGAATAGTAAAAAAGCGACGGGAATTCTCTTGCTTAATATTTGATAGAAATATGTGACAAAAAATTAAAAAATAATTAATTACCTACTAAAATTTCACATATAAATAGCATTTATACCTTCTCTTCGTTTTTTCCTCTACTACATTCTTAATATCCCCAAATTTTAAATCCCTACCTCACCATTTTATTTATTCTTCTTCATCTAATTCTTAATTGTAATTTGCAAAATTGAAACCCTTACTATGTACCCGTTGTAGCATTTTATATGTTCTAATATCCCTATTGCGCATTCTTCTCAATTTACCTTTAATTCTCTGATTTGCAGGCTGTTTCTGTCTTTCGAATCATCAACTGCTCCTCAATCCAAGTCCAGAATCCATTCCAAAAGTAATCGTTGCAATTGTTTATTTATGCAATTTTGAAGTGCTTTCCACAATATAGAATCTAGAAGAGGAAAGCTTCCACTACAATCTGATGGATGAAGCAAAGATAGCAAAGTTAAAGTAATTTGTTGAAAAATGAAAGTTTGATCCTTCAATTCTCCTTCAACCTTCTCTTTCCTTCTTTAAATCGTATTATCACAACTAGGTGCTAGAATTCCACCTCTTACCAAATCGGTAAAGATTTCTTTTACTTACAATTGTTACTCTACTTTGTTTGTAAATTTAGGTTTTCTAGAGATTGAATATGATTCTTCTTTGTTTGTATCAGCTGCTATATTAGTATCTACTATTTGAAATTGAGATTTTAGAAGGGGATTTGATAATTTTAATCTTGTATAGGGATTGGTGTGTAAAAAACTGAAAATTGTATGATAGATCAAGGGCTAGATGATCAATTGATTAGTTTTGTGGCTCAATTTTGTTTTACGTTACAAACCTTAAGGTTGGTGTTAGCTCAATCATGTTTTACAATGATGAATTTGGTTCATCTTTGAGGTGTTGACTGGGGAAGAGCTTTTCTAGTTGGAGTTTGCATTGTAAATTCCTCTTCAGTCGTAGTTTTTTGTACTTGGTGCTCTGAATCTGAAACCTTATCTGCAAACCTCAGTTGAAAATTTTAATAAGAACCATAGGCATAAAACAAATAAGCATATCTTTGATAAATTTTTGCATACCTAGTAAATTGCTAGTTGGTTTTAAAACAGAATCAGCGCTTATCTCTTCGCTATTGTCATCGCCAAGCTTCAGGCACTGAATTAGAGTTTAGATTTGTGAGATTTCATGAATCTTGTATTCTTGTTTCTTTAGTTAAAGTTGAAATGTACATTTGAATGCATTCGTAAAATGGGGTATCTTGAATTCTAACAGTATCAATCATTAGTAACCTCAAATATTTTTAGAAACATATTTTTTAAATTGCAACTTGCGAAATGTATATTTTATATTCAATATGTTAGCGGCAACACTCATATGGTAGACAAATTACAAGCTAGTAGTGCTATAGTTTTATGATGTTTAAGAATATAAAAATTACCTCCAACAAACAAAATCTAAACTGACATCAAAATTTTTGGTGTTAAATTGGACCAATTTGTGGTCTAATATATTTCTTTCTACATGGAAAAGACAAGACAACTAAAGAGAGAAGAATTGCAATTTGTATATTTGATGATGTTACAGAGAAATGCCAAGAGGCAGCCCTTAAGTGAGTCTTTTTAGAGTTAACATCATACAAGTGATTGATATATCCACGATAATTATTTAATGTGAATTTTTCATTGATGCTGGTACAGATACTATAATTCATTCCTTCCATTCTTATTTGAAGCTTGTAATAATGAGATTCCAGATGTTCGACAGGTTAGTGCTGAAAAAGCTTTGATAATATACTAATTGAGGTTGATAATATTCTCATCAACTTGTGTGATTATTTTCTAGGCTGCTGTATATGGACTTGGAGTTTGTGCAGAGTTTGGTGAAGGAGCCAAAATGGACCCATATGAAGCATTTGCATAGTATTTTAAGGTTGTGCAATAAGGCTCTTTTAATGGGCACTCCTTCCACTCTCAATTTAGGACCTGACGTCGAGGTATATGAAACATCTCATATATACGGGCATAGATAGCCTTAGTTGTTATCAAGGATTCAGTAAAATTGGCGCAGGCTCGTATATATGACAAGACAGGAAAAGGCGAGGCTTGTGTATCATTTTTAACCAAGATTTAAAGTTATTAGATTCAGAGGCCATATATATTCTCTGCCACCTCAATCCATTACCATTCTTCTAACTGTAAAAATCCTATCTTTAATACCAACCAGGTTTGTATTTTTAATATTAATTTAATTATCTTGAGTTATTTTAGTTATTACAATTTGGTGAGTGATTATTGTTTACTTTTGTTGAGATCAGATATTATCACAGCATAATGACATAAACTTTGTAAAACCAAAAAATGAAAACAAAAACAAGTAAAAATGGAAAATGTACAAAGAGAATATTCAAACTCCAACCCAAATCAATGCTCTCAATTTCTTAACTCCATTAGAGCTCTATTCTTTGACCAAACATACCTCTGATTATGCTTGGTATACTACCAAGTGTGCTATTCTTATTCATTCGTTTCTTTTAGTTGATTTTTATATTCTGAGAAGTAATATAATAAAATTGTGTTGCAATTTGTAGCATAAATATGAGAGCAAGTGATTTATCGCAACGAAAAGATGTGTCGCTAGTATTGCGAGTTGCGAGCCTTGGCCATGCAATGGTTGCTTTTGTAAATGGACAATTTGTAAGAGCTGTCCATGGAACCAATATAGAGAAAAGATTTGTTCTTGAGAATCTTGTGAAGTTGAAGCCTGGGACTAATATTATCACTCTTTTAGCCTCTCTAAGGGGATTACCTGTAACCAACTATTAACTAACTTATGACCTGGTAGGTTTGGCAAACTTCTGTACTTATCGCTGCCCAGTTCAGGTGATCAAGGATTGATCTTAAAAGCTCTTGCAAAGGGAAAACCTATTGATTCTAGTGTAGATTTGACTGACAATAGTTGCATGAAGGCTTGTGAGAATTTAAGTGGGGCTAATCTTAAGAAGCTGGTGTGTATTTGAAAACTAGAATTAAACATACCTTGTTTCACTGCCTTTTCTATGTTCTATTATGGCTTTTGGGTTGAAAATAAATTTTAAATTCAACAGGTTAAGAAGTTGCAATGGCTACTTTAGTCGATGTGGGGAGTAGCTTATCGGGAGAAAGTTCGAAGATAATCGAGGCAACTCATTTTGAGGAACCACTCAATAAAATTTCCCCATCTGTTTCAATCAAGGTATGTTGGAACCATTTTCTGCATTATATGATGAACTGTTAAATTGAGGAATAGGGGTGGGTTCTAAGATTTCTTCTGACATAATATCCTTTTGACAATATGGAAACATTAAATATAGTTTTACAAGGTTTAGTCAGAGAGCTTCGAATGTGCATGAGAGTAATTGTTCAAATTGTTTGTGTTGGGATTTGTTGATCTTTATTCATGCTCTTGAACTTAAATTTTGTAGGTAGAAAACCCTAATCTATGTGAATTTATTCATTTTTATTTACATGCAAATGTTAAAGTTTTTTTTTCTGAGATGCTTAAACAGTTTGTTTTGAAGGCAATCACAAAGTTGATTAAATTTTTAATCTTGTATTTCAGATTTTAACTTGTATATTAATCACCCATTAATGTTTATAGAGAATTATTAGGCCGAGAGGAGGAATCAATACGTGGTTGCATTGGCACCTTTCAGTTTTATCTTCATTTTTTTATTAAATAGAATTCCTTTAGCCCCTCTTTTTCATCATCTTACTTTAGTTCAATGAATGACATTAGTGATCGATAACTCTACAGCTGCATGTATTGAAAGAACTAATTATACATGTTACTGTGCTTTTGTTTAATCTTTTTTTACTGCTATAGTTGTGTTATATTTTTCTATTTATACGTTACTTGACTATATTTTTCAGTTTTTCAATCTCATACTCTCACTTACGAAACAATACTTATTATGGCACATGTAAATAGCATACACCAAATTAGAGAAAATGATTGACCAACATAAATTTATTTATTGGTAGATTGATATCTTGTTGGGAAAGACTGAAAAGTTTGATGAGTTGATGGCCGCAACAGCTGAGGAACAGTTAGAGAGTGATGAGGAGAATAGTTAATGTTTGAAAAAGAAGATGATAGAAAGAGAAGTCTATATGGATATATTGAATGAAGAATGGTGGATCAAAAATGTAAATTGGAAACACTATATACTTTTTGTAGTATTGTTTTTAGTTTGTATAGAATTATGTATTTTTAGTTCTCGTTTGAATTTGTATATAATTAAATATTATGCATTATGAATTATATAAAAAAATAATTTTTTTTAAATTACGGCATCAATTAAGTGTTTTACAAATGTGTTGCAATAAGAGCAAAAGGTGTTTCAAATGTGACATAAGTGTTTTTCAAAAAGTGTTGTGAAAACTGGACATGGTGTTGCAAATATGCTAAAAATGTTATAAGAAATGTGTTGCGAATAAACAACAAAAGTGTGATGAAAAAATACTAACAGACGTTAACGTTGACGGCGATGGGTATTTTTTGCAACACAAGAGAAGTCATTCCAAGAACTAAAAAAGTGTTGCGAAAAGTCACCTGTCGCAACACATTTTTTAGTGTTGTGAAAAAAAATAAATGTGTTGCAAAAATGACTTTTCGTAAGGGAAGCATCACCAACGACTTTTTTTCACGAAAAATTGTTGCGACAAGTGTTGTGATAAGTGCTTTCAGAACACTTTTGGCACTTTAGGCAACATTTTTTCATTATTGCGATAGGCCATCTATGGTGTAGTGACTTTCCAAGGATTTTCATGGACCTAGCGAGGTGGATTCACGACTATGGGGTAAGCCTCTGAAATCCTAGAGTAGCGTCTCACTTATCTGTATCATGTATATATGCTTGAGATGTGAAAATGTAAAAATGTGAAAAGTAGAAAACTTTTCTGTCTCTGTCTCTGTAATGCCGTTAAGGCATTGCGATGCTGTCGTTAACGATATTACCGATGTCATTAACGACATTAGCAATGCCGTTAATGACATTGCTTTTTAAGAAGAACACAGGCAGAATGTTCAGAAAGTTTTCAAATTTCATTTTATGTTCAGGAGGGTCAGTGGTGACCATTCAAACCCAAAATCTAAGTTTTTAAGGATCATAATATGTATCTTTGAAGATTTTACAAAACCGGAATTAGTCTGAAAGGTGTTCAAACGGTTGAAGTTGGTTCCCCTTTACCGGGATCCTATTTTACCAACTTTAATGGTTTTCCTTTCAGAGTGGGTTCAATAATTCCATTTTATTTATGTATTTGAACTTAGATATATTTCCACTGATATTGTTGTGAAGTGTATTAGGAAACCTCGACGAAGGGAACCAAAGTTCAAGGATAACCGACTCGACAAATATTCACATGTGGCATTTTCATTAATAAAATGGTTAAATAACTTATGTGTATAAAATGACCCCTTTTTACATTCAAGAAATTTCAAATCTCTTGATGTTTTAAATTAGACCACTCAGGTCTCGGAAAAGATCAAAATGAACATATTTGCAACTACATGTCATGTGTCGTATTTATGCTAACCTTTGTTGATTCAGGTAGTTTAGGATAGATGAATGTTAGGGTTTAATTTCCTTAGGGTATCGCTTTTAATTTGGATATCAAATGTAATATTTGTTAGGTATCGATGTATTTTAGGCGATTGTATCCCTTAGATTTATGCGTTTAGGCGATTTCTAATCCCTCATCCCAATGATGTAATTAATTCCCCTGTAGATTAGGCGCATTTAAATTTCCTACATGTTTACTTTCTGCAATTCACTTAACGCTTTATGCATGTGCGATAAACTAAAACATAAACTAAAAATATCTAGTTTAGTTCGAATATTATAAACATGTTTTCAGACATAAGTGTAATTTAACTCAAATGACAACGAAGTAAGTAACTTATCTGAACCCGAATCTCTTTTCTATGGTATGGATTACGCAAACAGATCTAAGCTGTACCAAATTTTCTCGGAAGAGCTTATCCGGGTGGCGACTCTATAACACAAGTTTGAGATTTAGGTCTCAAGTCTTTTAAGCTTGAATATCATTTTCGAGCAACACTACTTTACGAATATTCACTTTTTTCAAAAACCCCACCCCTCGTTCTTGTTCGAGGGGGTCGGCGCCTCATGGCGACCGCGCAGGTCGAATGTCATCCACGAGGGGAATGATGCTAAAGATGTAATTTTTAATATTGCTAACATTTTTTATGTCAACAACTCTACCTATGAGGCATTTCAATCAATGAATCTGAACTTTGCTTACTTGTGTGATGTTTCACCAGATGGAAGCATGCATTTTCATAATCATACGCATAATGTTTTTAGCATAACTGATACCTCTTTGTATAAAATCAATTTGTGTACGGATGAGTCACCTAAAATGGTGATGATTTTGACTGATTTGAATCTTGAGGAAGAATGTGAGATAATAAATGTACTTAGAAAACACGTGGTACTATTCACCTGGTGATATGAAGATATGCCCGGGGTTGATAAAGAGATCGTCGAGCACAGAATCCTAACCGATCTACGAGTCAAACCTAACAAGCAAAAGCTACGAAGACTGTGACTTGAATGGTCTGAGAAGGTGAAGGTAGAAGTGGCTAAGCAGAGAGAAGATAAGTTTTTGGAAGTGGTGGAGTACCCCCACCTGGTTAGCGAATATCGTCCTAGTTGAGAAGAAGGATGGGAAGGTCCGAGTATGTGTGGATTTTCGAGATTTGAATAAGGCCTCGCGAAAAGATGCTTTTCGTCTGCATCATATGTATGTCTTGGTTGACAGTGCAACTCGGGCCGCTATGTACTCGTTCATGGATGGCTTCTTAGGGTATAATAAGATCCTCATGTTTATTGAAGACAATATCAAAACCGCCTTCATCACCGAGTGGGGGGTTTACTACTACAAGGTCATGCTTTTTGGGTTGAAGAACACCGAGGCAACCTATTAAAGAGCCACAATGGCCCTACTACACGACTTAATAAGTGCGTGGATAATATGCTAGTCAAGTCCAACACTCGGGAAGAGCATCTGGCAGTCCTCGATATGTTTCTTAACCAAATTGAGAAGTATAACCTCCACCTGAACCCAAAGAAGTGCGTATTTGGGGTCACCTCAGGAAAGCTATTGGGGCATATAGTAAGTTAAAGGGGCATAGAAATAAACTCAGACAAGATCCTAGCCATCAAGGAAATGCATGTGCCAAAATAGAGAAAGAGGTGCGGTCATTCTTAGGATCCTTACAATACTTCAATAGGTTTATAGCTCTCTTGACTACCATCTACGAGCTGATCTTTAAGTTGTTACAGAAACAACAATCGGTGGTATGGAATGACCAGTTCCAGATCACGTTTGAAAGGATCAAGCAATACTTGATTAAACCTCTTATCCTGAAGCCTCTCGTTCCAGGGTGCCCTCTTATTCTTTACTTGGGCATTGAAGAATCCTCTATAGGGGCAATGCTAGTGCAAGAGTATGATGACAAAAGGGAACATGCAATATACTTCCTAAGCAAGAAATAGCTGGAGTATGAGACCCGCTACATGATGGTGGTGAAGATATTCGCCGCAATGGTATAGCTATCTAAAAGTCTACGCCACTACTTCCAATCTTATAGGGTGCAGGTAGTGGCTAAGGTTGATCCCATGAAATATTTGTGCCATTCCCCCACATTGGTAGGTAAACTTTCCTAGTGGTTGTTACTCCTCTCTGAATTTGACCTCGATTACATCACCAGGAAAGTTATCAAGGGTCGAGCGGTTGCCGAGTTCTTAACCAATCAGGCGATGGACTCTAACTATGTGGAAAACCTGGAGTTCCCAGACAAACAATTATCCTTGGTAGTGGAAGTAAAGAAGGAGTGGACCATGTACTTTGATGGTGCTATGAATTGCAAAGGGGCAAGCCTGGGTGTAGTCTTGATCACACCTCAAAATGAAGTCATCCCATTGTCCAAAAGCTTGGAATTCCTAGTCATGAATAACAGGGCAGAATACAAAGCTTGTTTATTCAGCTTAGAAACACTAAGAAGGGTCAGGGCTTAAAGAATTCTCAGTCATCGGAGATTCGGCATTGGTTATATGGCAAGTGACTAGTGATTAGGAGATTAAGGAGGAATCACTTCACCCCTATTTGGAAGCGGTCTGGCTAGCCTTTGCTAAGTTCGATAAATGCATCTTTCATCGTGTGTTGAGATAAGATAATCAAATGGAAGATGCCTTAGCCACTCTAGCCTCTATGTGGGAAGGGCCCCAGACACAACCCATTAAACCATTAGTTCTTCAATCGGCCAAGGAGCCCTATTATTATAGAGCGGTAATAGTTAATGAAGATTCAAACTCTAGCTGCTGGTACTTAGATATTATTTGATTCTTAAGGGATGGGGTTTATCCTAAGGGGGTGATAGACTCCAAGCGCACTTCCCTTCGTCGCTTAGCTGTCCAATTCTGGCTCCTTGATAATGATCTATTCCGATGTATAACGGAGGGTTTATTGCTTCGGTGCTTGAATGAAAAAGAGGCCCTGCTCATAATCAAACGTCTATACGTGGGTGATTGTGGGTTACACATGAACAGCTTAGCTTTTGCCAAGAAAATCCAGCATTAAGGATATTATTAGACCACTATAGTTATAGATTGTGCATTGAGGTTAAGAAATGCCACGAATGCCAAATCTATGGAGACCTTAGCCATCTACCTCCCTTGGATCTCTATAACTTATCTACTCCTTAGCCATTCTTGACGTGGGGGATCAACATAATTGGAGAGATTCGACCTTCCTCCAGCAATGGCCACAGATATATCATGGTGGCAGTTGATTATTTCTCTAAGTGGGTGGAAGCGAAATCTTACTCCAATATCACTACTAAGAAAATGGCCAAGTTTATAGAGAAGCACGTCTTCACCCATCATGGGATCCCTCACCACATTGTCTCAGATAATAGAGTTCAATTCCAAGGGAGAACGACAGAGCTCATTGAGAAATACGGTATTGAGCATCACCGCTCTTCACCAAATAGACAACAGGCTAATGGGGTAGTGGAGGCAACCAACATATCTATAAAGAAAATCCTGAGTATGATGGTGACTACCTATATTCGGCATATAAGTTACCCTTCACGGTCTGGGGTCACAGAACTAGGATTCAAACCCCCAAAAATCAAACGCCTTTCTCACTAGTGTATGGAATGGAAGCGGTTTAACTAGTGGAAATAGAAGTGGGATCGTTAAGAATAGCCTAAGAGGCCAAGTTAGGGGAGTCAGAATGTGCTAGGTTTGAATAGCTCAATATGATCGATGAGCATCACCTCAAAGCCTTGGATCACCTACAAATGTATCAGCAGTGGATGGCTAGGGCGTATAACAATAAAGTCAAGCATCAGAGGCAACCCTTGAAAGCAAGAGACTTAGAGTCGAAGTAGTTGAGACCTTCAAATGTAGATGTCAAAGGGAAATTTAGGCCTAACTAGGAAGGTCCGTTCGTAGTCAAGAAAGTGTTTAGCAAAGGAGCATTCAAGATCATGGACATGGATGGTAACGAATTCATCAACCCGATCAATCAAGATAGGCTTAAGAACTACCACATTTAGAAAAAGAAATACATCTAGAAAAGTAGTACAAAACATAAAAAAAGATATATGTAAATAAGCTCGTCAGCTAACACTCTGTTGGTTGAGCAAAAATTAGGGCCTTTTCGTAAAATAAGATAGTCTGGTGAGTTGAAAACCCGAAAGGGCGATTTAGGTAAAACTTAGGATAATGAGTGATAAATAAATTCATAGTTAGAAAACTTAAGAGGGCTAGCTAATGACAGGTGTGAGCAGCTGGGAAAGAAAGAGCTTCCTAGTAGATGCTGACAATCCTCTTCTCTTTCATTCCTGGCTCTGGGCAACGAGTAGGATAGAGCCTTGACTTGAGCATTGTACAAGTGCTTAAGGCTCCTTCGGGTTATGGCCAACACTATTAATTAAGGAAAGTCTTGGAAGCAAGCTACCAACACCTATCGGCAAGAACTAGGCTTGGCTTGGTTAGTAGTGCCCGCCCATTCTGTCTCGTCCACCTGCCGGCCGGCTCTGAAGTGCCTAGACATGCCGTAGCCACTACTTTGACTCCTTTTATGCAATTAGAAACTCCACGAAACTTTCTCGATGCCAATGCAACTTATCCCTTTGGAGCTGATGTAACAAACTACGCAAGCCTCCTAACGAAGCCAACATAAATCCTATACGAATAAAAAAATAAAAGGCAGTTTCATTATGGTGGCATACCCTTTTGGAACTTCTAGTTCCAATCAAAGCATATAGATCCGTAAATAGATTTGTATGTATAGCCACTTCAGTCGTGCTTATTCTTTCTCGAAAGTATCATTTTTCTAGGAGGTGTTGGCCCTGTGAGATGGGGTGTGGGGTTTTTGAAAATGCATTGTTTGTTATGGAATGGATTCCAAAGACTCGAGGCCTAAACCTCTAGCCTACGTTATACAGAGTCGCCACCCAGATCAGCTCTTCTTGGAAATTTGGTACAACCTATATCCGTTAAGCCTAAACGATATCATAATATAGAGATTCGGGTACGGATGAGTTTGCTTACTTTGATGTTGTTTAAGTCATATTAGGAAATTGGCTACCATTTTCCAATATTGTGATATCCTGTTGTAAATCATTTTCAAGTTATATTTAGCATGCATACGGAAAGCAATAAATAAGTGCGAAAAGTAAATGTGCCTAGTTCTAGGGGGGTTATTTACATATTTTGGGGATGGGGAATACAAACTTCCTAAAACACATGAGATCTAGGTAAATGAATACATCCATATCCTATTATACAACCGATCTAACAAATACATAATTTTTATTGAAGTACGATACCCAAAAGAAAATAAATCCTAACATACATCTAACCTAATCTACCTGCATCCACAAAGGTTAGCACAATATACTTTCACAACACAAGTATGTGCGAATGCACCAAGTATGTTCAGCTTAAATGTTTGGAAGATCAGTGTGGTTGAGTTAAATAAAAAGTGCCAAAGAATGCTCGTGATTTTCATTGTGAAAATGATCCATTTTTATACAAGTATGTTGCTCATTTTATTAGTGAAAATGCCACATGTGAATTTTGTGAGGTTGGATATCTGGGAACGGTGCATTCCCTTCATGGGGGGTTTCCTAATCGAAACTTAATTATTCATAAATACATGGAAGTCATAAATAATTCTAGGTCCATGAACATAATTACTATCTTTTGCATATATTTCAAGGAAATTTAAGAACAGTAATAATTTTACCTAGGTTAAGAGGAAACCGCCATTTAAATTTTCTTGGGATATATCCAAGAGACTAAGACAACACATAATGACTCTACTGGCCTTGTTATATTCATGTAAATAAGTCATTTTTAGTTAATTAACCCCTCATTAGTGCGTAATATGTAAATAAAGTTCTGGAAAATAAAGGTAACATCGACGTCGCTGTTGCAATGTCGGTGTCAGCATTGTAACACCGACATCGATGTTGCAAATTCAACGTCAGCGTTGCCTAAATTTTATAGAATATAAGAGGAAAACTACAAACACTTAAACATTTTCAAAACAACATAAAAACATCAAAAATCATGAGACACAACTCTAGGAACTTAGAGGCTCACCCCGTAGTCAAGAATCCACTTCTTCGAGATCCGCAAAGCTCCTCCGGGAAGCCCTCTTCGTTTCTTTCTTCTTGTAAGGTAGTGAATTGGTTTGAAGAAAACCAAGGTGCGAGACAAGTTTTGCTCCCCAAAGTGAAAGTATATGGACTCTTATGTATCTAAAGATTACATAAAAGGCTTCTCCACTAAGTTTTATTGAGTTAAAACTGAGCAAAGATGACACAAAGAAGCATGAGTTACAGACATTGTTTTCTTTAACTTTTCTATTTTTGGTGAGTCTAAACCTCAAGATTGCCTAGAGAAATCCCAGAAATCCCAAGTTCATACCCTTTCTATAAACTTCCTTTAGCTCGATTAAAGAAAATGTAACTTAAACTTAATGATTACACCTTAAAATTAACTTAAAACACTTACGAATGCAAATGAACCTTTGAAAATAAATGATGCTCTCTTGTTAATGTTGTTTTCTCTAGAATTCAGACTTTTCTCCCTTGTCCAAGTCCCCCCTTTTATGTGAACTTGAGTCTCATTATGTAGGAGAGCTCCCTTCAATCCAAATTCCTAAAAATCCTCTTTTTTACCCACATTTTCACTTTTCACCCCCCAATCTAAGGGAGAATTACCCTCTCCACCACTCTATACTGTGCAGCACGCTGAAGAGGGTACAAGGGCCCTAGAAGACTTTTACATCCATTATTCTCGAAATTCTACAATTCTACCTCTATTAACTCAACGACATTGGTATCGATGTTGCAACATCGGTACCAATATTAGAACATTGGTACCGATGTTGGCAACATCGGTATCGATGTTCCACATCGGTATTGACATCATCAACGTCAGTGTCGATATTACCTTTTCTGGGAAAATTTTAGGCTAAAACCAAACTTATTTTTAATTGAGATGGCAATATCGGTGTCACTATTGTAATGCTGACGTCGATGTTACCAATGTTGATACCGATGTTGTCATGTCGGTAAGGGAATTAGGCTTATTTTTCTTCTAATTGTGATTGGTCTGAGTAAAGAAGAACTGCTTAAGGTTTAAAAGCAATAAAGAATGCTTCTCTAGAGGACCTCTGAGACCCTATCAAAATGAAAGACTAGCAAGGGAAGATAAATTACAACTTCATCATCGAACACGTGAGTGGGGATTAAAATCCTGTGCTCATAGGTTACCCCTCGTGGGATCATTGCTAATTATGTGATCAACATGATCTCATGATCAAAAGAGCAATGGGGTTTAGAGGCAGTACCTGACATGTCACAGTTAGCACTTCCCCATATGGGGTCTTTATGATGATCCGGGGGCTTTGCCTCATCACGTAGTGTGACAAGTCTCTTGGCACTCTTGGTAGGTTGCTAGTTCAGTGATATTTTCTCATCAACCTTAGTGATAGCTCCATTGACTACGGTAGATTGGGGAAATGCAGATCGTAATGGGTCTGTTCACTATGGTAAGTTGGGGGAATTTGGACCGTACTAGGTCTGTTGACTATGGTAAGTCGGGGAAATGTGGTCCGTAATAAGTCTGTTGACTATGGTAAGTTGGGGAAATGTGGACCATAATAGGTTCATTGACTATGGTAAGTCAGGGAATTGTGGACCGTAATAGGTCCGTTGACTGTGGTAAGTCGTGGAATTGTGGACCATAATAGGTTTGTTGACTATGGTAAGTCATAAAAATGTGGATCGTAGTAGGTCCATTCATTATGTTAAGTCGGGGAAACGTGGACCATAATAGGTCCATTGACTGTGGTAAGTCGAGGAATTGTGGACTGTAATAGGTTCGTTGATTGTGATAAGTCAGGGAATTATGGATCGTAATAGGTCTGCTGAATGTGGTAAGTCATAAAAATGTGGACCGTAGTAGGTCCGTTAACTGTGGTAAGTCAGGGGAATGTGGACCGTAATCGGTTTGTTCACTGTGGTAAGCCGGGGGAAAGTGGATCGTAATAGGTTCGTTGACTTTGGTAAGTCGAGGGAAATGTGGACTGTAATAGGTTTATTGACTGTGATAAGTCAGGGAATTGTGGACCGTAATAGGTCCGTTGACTATGGTAAGTCGGGGAAATGTGGACCATAATAGGTCCCTTGACTATGGTAAGTCAGGGAATTGTGGACCACGATAGGTCCCTTGATTGTGGTAAGCTGGTAAAAGGTGGATTGTAATAGGTAAAATTTGGACCGTAATAGGTCCGTTGATCGTGGTAAGTAGGTAAAAATTGGACCGCAATAGGTCCGTTGACTGTGGTAAGTCGGTAAATTTGGATCGTAATAGGTCCATGATCATGTGAATTCTTTCATCTACGTGTTGTCGTGATAAAAAAACTTGCCCGATTTGATTTAATCCTGCAAAAATGAGAACATAATGAAGTGTTAAAAAATGCAACATCCGTACCGATGTTGCAATATCGGTACCAATGTTGCAATATCAGTATCGATGTTGCGATGTCGGTACCGACATCGGCAGAATGCTTAAATCTAAAAAAAACAACTCTTTTCTCCTTCGATTTTCTCCTCCAAATGCTCCTTTCTTCCCTTCTCTGGCGATAATCCGACCACCGCCATGAAGAATAAAACCAAAGGTAAGAAGCCCTACAACATTACCGCCTCCTCTCTTCCCGTTCATCTAACAAATCTGTTACTCTGGTCATGCTCTGTGGCTCGAGGATACGGTTTTGATGTTTTGGACGATTTCGTGGGCTATTCACTTACTTCCCCATTACCTCCCTCATCTCGAGAGTGCATGAGCACGTCTCAAATATCCAGGTAACCCGAGAATCCTTCATTTTTCCCCTTTTTCTGATTTTGAATCATTTAGGAATTTGGATTCAAATTCAAATTAGAATCGATTTTGCATGGAATTGCTTCAGGAATAAGTAGTATTTAGGCTTGTAGAGATGTTTGGCATGCTAATTTCATTGAATTTGGTGTTTTTGGGCAAGATTTTGGCCGGAAAATTGGAGGGGAATAGGTTGCAGTTTCTGCAACCCTGACATCGGTACCTGTTCACCACTTTTCTACTGATAATATAAAAGTTCTAAATATGAATAGGTGTTATCAATACCACTTAGCAATAGAAAAATGATGATAACTACAAGTATACATTTGCGATTTAGTTTTAAAAGATGTCGATTCCAAAGGGAAGGAATTCGGTTCTAAGGACTAACTAGAGTTACGAAACAAAAGAAAATAAAATAAGTTTAGGGTTTGGAATGGGAGATTGATGAATGGATAGATGCATGAATAGATTAGAAAAGATGCAAACCATATAGATATTCCCTAAGAACAAGTATAGTAGAGTAAAATATGCAAAATAATTAATTATGTTTTATGCACTAGATAACTTCAACAAACTCGGTTCTAGACGCCTAAATATCCTATAATTCACCATAGAGCAACACATGAAATGACTTTTCTAAATCTAGGGTAAACGAATTATGACTCTTATAACAACCTGGACAACAATAATACTATGCTCAGTACGGGTCACTCTCACATAGCCATATTTAGCTAGTTACCACTCCAAAAATGTTGGATCACTAAACAGCGTTATAATAACAGATCCAGTGATTATACACAATCTTGTTAACCCCGAAACTACTCTTAAAGTTAGCTTGAAAGCATATAACTTTATTAATATAAGAGACGCAAGACGAAATACTCGTCATGACACATAGACATATTATAAACTTCAAATTAGAAAGTATAAGTAGAAAAGAAAGTAAAGTTATAAGGTATGCAAGTGAAAGCTAAAGTTGATTAAACAGTATCCACTCTTTAATGGGAGTCGTCAAGTCCCGCAATTCCTGCATCTACTTTGAATTCGGTCTGAACTCTTATAGAACCTCCGCTAGTAAGCTATTCTTTGTGAATATTGAATAAATGAATGTTGAAGAATAGAAACTTTTATTGATAATGCTTTGCATTTACACTCATACAACAATCGCTCGAATTTGTAGAGAAATCTAATGAACAAAACAAGAATCGAATCACTTATACATTTTTCTCTCAAACACTTTGAACTTGGCAAAATCTATAACTTTCACTCTCTATCATGTATCAAGCATATCATCTATTATGCTCTCTACCATTGCCCAAAATTGGTTGATTGAATCTCTATTTATAGAGTGTGAAATGTTGCGTTCATCCAAACGAATAGTCACGTCCATTAGTGAAGGGTTGCATCATCTTCATGTGATTAGATGCAAGATTTCATCCTTATCTTCAATGGATAGGCACCTTTTCATGCTTCTTTATCCTCCAAAAGGTGTCTTTTAGTCTGGCGGTTGATCGTTCTTATCCGACGGTTGGTAGTTGAGAAGAGTTAACCAAAAACCATCACATTCGCGAGCGTGATATACATGTCAAAATCATGAATGTAAGTTAGTAACTTACTACTTGTGAAGAATGATAAGTCGCAATTGCGAGAGTTAGTTGCGAGTGTGACTTGTCCAATCGTAAATAGGAATCACAATCGTGACATGGTTGCGACTCATACTTTTCTTCATGATTCTTCTTTGCAACTTTACCGATCTTTGACAACTTTGATCCTAAGCCAATTCCTTGCATTCCACACATCTTTTTGCACGTTTTTCACTCTTTTTACATAGAATTCCATCTTTGATCATTTCACTCCCAAGATTCACCTAGTTTCTGCACTTACATAAAAAACAACTACATACCACGTGAAATCTTTTATATGAAGTATAAAATGACTCTAAACCATATCGTTTAATGAGTAAAAATCTAAAGATAATAAGTGTAATTATACACTTATCACACCCCCACACTTAACTTATGCCTTGTCCTCAAGGAAAACAAAACAGAAGTGTATAAAATAGCAATTCAAGTTCGTACCTCATTTGGCGAAAGACTATTGCAGTGAGTACCACATTCTCATGTTGCAAAGATTCAAGTAAAGTGTTCAAAATTTCCCACAAATTAGTAATGTGCAATTTATATAGTCTAGTTGCATACCTTTGCTCTTAATGGAGGGCCAACCGAATTGCATCTTCATATAAGTGTTATATGCTTACTTGAATATTTCCTTCTCTTAAGCATAGTATAAAGTATAAAAGACAAAGGGAGAACACTTTGAAATTGCATTTTATGCTCCATACCACTCTCCCCTTTTTTAGCAGTTGCATCTTATGCTCCATACCACTTTCTCTCATTTTTTTTCTTTTAAGCATATGTTTTTAAAGAACAAATTTATACTTTGCACCCATTTTTCATGCTATGCTACATTTTCTTTTTCACTCATTGAATGGTTGCTGTTTCGGCTCCGTACCATTCCTCACCTTTTGCATAATTCATTGGTTATCCTCTCTTTCTTCAAAGAAATTTGAACCCGATTATTTTCATTCTTCCGAGCTTGAATTTGGAGGACTCGGTGAGATATCCATATTCTACTTCTTGAAGTACGAAATCAACTTGTGGTTTCATTAGTTGACAAACATCTTGCTATATGGAGGCTATATCAAGGTATGCTTGATCGACATCTTTCACGAACTTTCCTCTTCAAGTGTCTTCATTTGCATGTGTACTCCCGAAGGCTTGTCTCGTTTCACTACTTTCGATTTGATTTTCCTCATCCAATTAGTTCTCTCTAGAAGTAGATTCTTCTATCAGTCTTAACTTCCTTACCCTTACTCCATATGGTAGAAATGTAAATTTCCCTTGCTCTTCTTTAACTAATCTTACTCTCTTTATGTAAACTCCTCCCATAAAGTTGAATTTTTCTCGAGGACTATATTGGTACGGTAGTTGGTTCTTTGCTCCTAAAATAATTCCGCAAATTGTATTTGTCCCTCCAATTCTAGCCTTTTTATGTGTAGTAAGACTAGTGATAGATTCAAAAACATACATCACAAACTTTGGTCTTAATTACGAAACGGTGCTCTCCAATATAAATAAATCTTTCATTGACACTTTGGTAGTCTAGTGTCGGAAGAATAGACATTGAGAAATAAACTTGTGAAGGTAAAGAAGGCTGTTACTCCGAATGTTCTTATTGGATGAGTTTTTGACATCGTATCAATCTAATCCCGTTAACTCAGTCCATACATTTATTAAATCATAATTTTCTTCTTTTTCAATCTCTTCATAGGTTCCTCAAAAACTAAACCACTTGATTAAATCCATTAGATTGAACTTATACTCTTCTCCTCCATTTCTAAATTTCCTTTTGGGAAAATTTCCATCCTCCGTAACAGTTACCAAAAACTCAAGGACCCATTCCTTGTTAAAGGGAAAACCCATGTTCACAAAACTTTCCAAGCCAAATAGTTAAAAATATTCCTCTACTTCTGCATGTATTCCAGAATCAATTGAAAAAGTAGGGTCATAGATGAGTGTACCTTGGAAATCAAAGTTCTTGATCCTCTTGTATCTTTCGACTTCTTCTTCACCATAGATCGAGAAAGGGCATCCATACTTGGTTTATTGATTAACCAATTTGTTCTTTCCCTTGGTTGCTGCTGATTTCTTTGGAGCCATCGAAATTTAATTCAAGAATTGAAAGAAAGGTTTGTGTTTTAATTTTGTGGAAAAACAGAGAAAATTACTTTGCAAGAGATAGAAGTTGTATAAAAAAGTGATTGATTTGTGAAAATCAACTAGGAAAATAGTTATATATATATAGGAAATAGGGTATTTAACTTTTTCAACAGATATAATTCCCATTATAACCGTTAGAAAAAGAGCCGTTACAGCAATAACTACTGTGAAATTGCAAAGGTCGCGACCACGAAGGATTGTCACGATCATGACTTACCCTTATACAGAAACAGAATGTTTTGATAACTATATTCACAAGCGCGAAACAAGTCGCGAGTGCGAAATGTTAAAAAATCCAAAAAATTTTCACTTTTCTTTTATTTTAAAAACAACATTTACTTAAAAACACACACAAAAAAAAAATAAAATATAATACTATATATATATATATATATATATATATATATATATATATATATATATATATATATATATATATATATATATATATATATATATATCT
>CATIWQ010773024.1:0-15909 GCA_949673415.1 Euphorbia schlechtendalii | reverse complement strand
GAGTAATACCATAAAATAATTTGTTTACTCATTAAACCATGAGTTTTTTTATGGGTATTATATGAATTTTTTATTTATGTTTTTATTAATTAAAAAAATGATTTATAGAAAATATTTATGAAAATGATGATAAAGTTAAGTGAATATATTAATGATAAAAAGTTAGGTAGAAAGGAATAAAATAATAATATTATGTTTTGAAGGGAAAATATGAAGTGAAGGGTTGGAGAATAAATACTGTAGCAACGTCAAATTATAGAGTTTGAAGTGAAAATATGAAGTGCAGGGTTGGAGATGGCCTAAGAAGTCACAACCACTACTCCTTTTCCTAAATCACGATGACTTCTCTTCATCTCCTCAACCCCTTCAAGCCACCCTAAACGATTCTGCTTCTTCAGCCCTCATTTTCCTTTCTCAATTTCTGTCACTTCCCTTTCATACATTGATTTCGACTAAGTTTATCGATATTCACTCCTCTTAAATTCATTCCCATCCCTTTCAACCTAACTCATTGTCGATTTAGCCACTGTCGAAACACCATCGTCAAATTTAGTCCAAAACAATTGTTATGATAAGGAGAAGCGCATGCCATGTGAAGTCCGAGCCATCAACCAATCAAAAAGCAAGAAGAAAAAAAACATTTGTTGGCAACAATCGATCCACCACCAATAGAGGAAAAACTAATTTTTGAAGAAGCAGAGGAACATCTTAAAAAAAAATAAAGTTCAATTTCCTGGTAGCATTAAACACCTATCCTCCTCCATTAAACCAAACAGGGCAGTACTCATTCTCTTTAATTTTTGAATTTTTATTTGCTGCTTTATATGCTTGGTTGTGCCCAAATTGAGGGCAACGTGTTAGATTAGTGCAGGGGAGTGAATAATGTCATTTTGTATGTAAAAATTACTATTTTGCTATTATTTGGTGTCTATACATTGTTGTTTTGGCCTAAATGACACTGTTGAAATTTTTTTTGAAACAAATGAGTTTTTTTTAAACTATGATGAAATCTTATGCTTTTCTGAATTTAACCTTAAGTTGTGCCAATGTTCTATTCTCAAAATTTGAAGTATGATTATTCTTGGGCTAGATTTAATTAATCATAATCGAATTCTAAATTAGTTTTAGTCATTTGCTTTGATGATACTACTCTCGTAAAATTTGATCATTTTGTTTTACCAATTCATGTGACCCTTGCAAATTTGGGTTTTTCATATTGAGTTTAGGGATATGCAACTGATGAATTTTTTATGATTTTTCATTGGAAGTATTTTACAAAAATTTTGAAAGCCTTTTGACTCCCTTTTTCTAGTTGGAAGTTGTGCCTCAAAATGCATTTCCCCTTAAACAAGGAGTCGCTAGTCCAAGGGTAGAGTCACGTAACCAAGGTATACCAACATTAGCAAAACAAATAAAACATTACTAATGAGTGGGAGAGCATAAAATATGCTCGAAGCTTCGTAATTGCGGGGATGTAAAGAAAAGGATAAACATGGTGCAATTTTGTACTATGACGTTTTACTTCTGAACTACAATGTAAATTAATCAGTTGTATATCATTTTTCGCTATTGATGAACTCCCTTTAAGCGGGGCTGCCGAGTGGTTTGAACCAAACAATTTTATTTTACTTAAGTAGGGCTTGATGAGCATACTTATGATTATTTAGACTTTAACGCTAACTCATAGTTGTTTTTGGCCTAAGTACTATTCAAAATACGCTTCCTTTAATATTGAAAATTTTGAAACTTGAATATTAGTATGATTTATGGTTTGATGAAGATGCGACTCTCTTCGGTGCTTAACTATGTGCTTTATTGCTTGAGGGCAAGCAAAGATTAAGTGTGGTGGAATTGTTAAAATTCTTTTTAATCATTATTTTGACTTTATTTTATATAATTGATTCATTATTTGTTGGATATTGGTTCAATTATGTATATATTTTGATTTCTATAGGCTAAAGTCAAAAGTGATGCAAATGCTTGAAAGAGGTTAAGAAAGTGCTAGATAAACGGAGCAATAGTTGGAGTTGAATTTGTCAATGGGAGTTGTTGTTGGGCTGATTTGGTGAAACCCATTATTTGGACTTAACAAATAGCAAGATCCATTAACTTCATGTGCCGTGGACATCAACTGAAGTGGGCACATTTCAAAAACAATGTCAACAAACTTCCAAGATTTTAGCAACTAATTTAATGGCAACAAATCCATATTCCTCTGCCATCATCTCCTTGACGTGGCATGCTACAAAGATTAGTGGAGTTAAGTTCTTTTGTTTAGGATTAATTTTGGCCTATAAAAATTATCATTTGATATGGACAGTAGAAATTAGGAGTAGAATTAGACGTAGATTATAATAGTTTGATTAGTTAATTTTTTTATTTTATAAAATCCAATTATAGACTAATTCAATTCTCGTTTCTTTTAATTTCTGAGGTGTAATTGTTCTTTATCTTTTCTAATCGGTTTTTGCTATTTGCTTATTTCGGTTTATAAAGTTTATTTTGACTCTTTTAATTGTTGCAAAAAGTCGATGTTGTTTCAATCGAAAAAACTCATTGTTGACATACAAATCGATTTGATCCGTAATTGTCGGATCGATTTGTATAGTGCCAAATTAAGAATTTTCTATCTTAAGAAATAAACAATCTCACTTAAATGAGTCAAGTGTCTTGACAAATTGGTTTGAATCGAGTTCTCCTATTTCGTAAAGCAATTACCAAGTTAAAACTGAGGAACATTTCCAAAGTACTATGGTTTAGTTAGGGTCAATCATAGAGCGTCTCGTGATTGATTTAAAATTAAGGGATAATTTTTTATTTAGAAGCATCTTCGGTAACTATAACCGATTTAGTGAATTTTGATTTAAAATTATCTTTGAACCAAGGATCGAATGAAAGAATGAGATTGTGTTGTCTTTGATTGAATGAGTTTTACACTTGTTTTTATTTTTAAAGTTTTCATTTTACTTTAATTGTTTTCTTCAAACTCCAAACAAACCCCCCCCCATTATTTACATTTTGATTTTTTTATTCGACAAAAAGGTTTTTCAAAGTTTATCACTCCTCATGGGATCGACCCTGCTTGCACTATCGCAAAATTTAAGCATGAATATAATTTGGTGAATTCGACACTCGCCACTGGCACGCTAGCGGCCGCAAGCTTTTCAACTCCCGGCACAGCTATGAAAGGATGATGTTTTTGACTCGCGTAGTCACCGTGAGGCACCGACCCTGTGAGATGGGCGTGTGGGTTTTAAGAAAAATGAAATGAGAAAAGAAATGTTTTGAAAGACTCGAGGCCTAAACCTCTTGCCTACGTTGTTACAGAGTCGCTACTCAGATCAGCTCTTGTGGGGAAATTCGATACTGCCTAGATCCGTTAAGCCTAAACCGCACATTAGTGAAAAGATTTGGGTCCGAGTGAGTTACCTACTTTGTCGTTATTTGAGTTTTAATTACGAGCAAACAACCACCATTAAGACATTTCGATTTATTTCTAGTCATTTACGGTTTATATTGGAATTAGACATATACACATGCAGAAAGTGATAAATAAAGCGATAAAAATTAATGAAAGCGATAAATAAAGTAAATACGAGGCTTCTAACCTAAAGGGCGTAGGGCGAATAATAATACCAACAGGGGGTAATATACAGATGATCCTAAATGCAAATGATCTACAAATACATTTTATTTACAATTGTGATACCCAAAGGAAAAAATAAAACCCTAACCTACATCTAACCTAGACTACCTGCACTCACAAAGGTTAGAAAGACATATATATCACAACATCATAGCACAGTTAGTTAACCAAACAAGACGCAATTAGTTATGCAAAAGAATTAGATTAGGGTGAATCGCATGCTAATTGATTTGAAAATGGGGAATTTGGGTTCCCCGTGCGCTTTTATCGAAAAATAATTGATTTTAGACTCCATTTACCAATTTTATTGTTTAAGATTTAATCATGGCATAAATGTGGTCGGTTATAGGGGAAAATGGATTTCCCATCGTGTGGGACCTAAAATAGTAATAAAGAGCAGGAAAATAAATAGACTAGGCCTAAACTTCAAAAAAGACAAAAAATGAAACACAATATCAGGCCAAAGAGTCTCTAAAAGCTCGGAATCTTACCCCTCCGATGTGAAACCATAAGTTTTGGAACCAGAAACGCCGAAGAACAAGATCCCGAAGTTTTTTTTGTAGTCGACTTGGTAGAGAAAAGGCAGAAAAATAGGTTTTTTGGTGAGGGGAATAGAAAACCCGAGAGTTAGATTTTCAGTTTCTAACTCAAACCTGAAGGGAAGAGGGAGTTTCGGGGAAAAGGCGTCAAAAAATGAAAGTGTGGAAGTTTCCTAACTTTTTTCCAAGAAGTCCATAATTTCTCTCTCTAGAATTTTCTCACTCAAGAAAAATTTCCCAAAGTAGTAAGAATCCCCCAAAATTCTAATTTTTTGGTTTTTATAGTGGCAGGTAAAAGTTGTAATTATTCAAGGAAGGATGAGTATTTTTGAGATAAAAAATTAATATTAAGGGTAAAAAGGACAACTTTTTTTTTGGAGTGTGCAACAAGAAAGTCGAGACCGGTCCCGACCGTCCGGGATTGATCCAAACAGGTAGATCGGTACTGGTCAAAATTAGACCGGTACCGATCCCCAAAAGGGGCCTGTCACGGCCTGCCCAAGCAAGCCGAGACCGGACCAGGAGGTGGACCGGTCTGCTAAGGAAGACCAGTACCGGCCCCAAATAGGGCCGGTACCAGCCCAAATCGGACCAGTCTAAAATTTCGGACTGGTTCGATCGAACCAGGTGCAAAATTTTTTTAAAATATTTTTTAATTAATTAATTAATATTTTTTATTTTTAAGTTTTCATTTTTTAATTATTTTTTGGGACTTTTCTATGGGTGTTTAGGTTAGCTTTGAACGGTTTTAGCTTTCAAAAGACCCCAGGATCTCCTTTGAACATCTCATAACTTCAAAGCGGATCACTAAAACAAAAGAGGTAAGTGAAAATATTTCTCATTATCGCTTCGCGAGAGGGATCAAGAATCCCGTGCTCACAGGCTACCCCTCGTGTGGTCACTACTGACATAAGTCAGAATGGCTACACCAAAAGTGCAAGGATAGAAATCATACCTGGATCTGCATGACTTTGTCAAAATTGACCTCGGAACACGGAAGATCGCCGCACTCCTTAGAACTTTGACGAGGTTGACTTCCAAACTTTTAGTGTCTGGTCCTCTTCCTAGGGTTGGTTTGTTTGTCTTCCAGGTTTTTAGTGCCTAATTAACGAGGTTGACTTTCAGGTTTTTAGTGCCTAGTTACCTTCCAAGATAGGTTGAGTCGTCTTCCAGGTTTTTTGTGCCTAACTGATAAGGTTCACTTCCAGGTTTTTAGTGCCCAGTTGCTTTCCAAGAGATTTCAATCATACTCCAGGTTTTTTGTGCCCAACTAACGAGGTTGACTTTTAGGTTTATGGTGCCCAGTTACCTTCAAAGAGCGGTTTAGTAGTCTTCTAGGTTTTTTGTGCCCAGTTGATGAGGTTAACTTCCAGGTTTGTAGTGCCCTAGTTGCCTTTAAAGAGAGGTTGAGTCATCTACCAGGTTTTTTTGTTCCCAGTTGACTAGGTTGACTTCCTAGTTTGTAGTGCCCCAGTTTCCTTCCAAGAGAGGTTGATTCATCTTTCAGGTTTTTTATGCCCAGTTGATGAGGTTGACTTCTAGGTTTGTAGTGCCCCAGTTACCTTCCAAGATTGGTTGGTTCGAAAGAAAGGGTGCTGAAGTTGACCTCCGAACATGGAATTTTCCCGCGCTCTTTGGTAACCCTAACATGGAGCTTTCCCAATTTTCGAGATCTCCTAGAAATGAGGAGTGATGAAGTTGACATCAGAACATGGAGTTTTCCCGCGCACTTTAGAGCCCCAACATGGAGCTTTCCCGATTTTTGAGATCTCCTAAAAATGATGAGTGCTGAAGTTTACCTCAAAACATGAAATTTTCCCATGCTATTTGAAACCCCATCATGGAGCTTTCCTGATTTTCGAGACATCTTGCAAATAGATTGGTTTGGTTTGGAAACCTGAAAATGCAATTGAGTAGTTTTTGGCGTTAGTAGTGCCAATAAGTGCGTTTTAACTACTTGATAGACATTTTGGAAATAAAATATTTTACCTCTTCAATCAAGAGCTAAAAAGAAGAGAAAATTAATTGAGTTGAAGAAATTTGCATGTTTCGAAAATACTACGAAGGCGCCTTTAGAATGGTTGGATTTGCCCCTTGCGAGGATTTGACTTTGATTGCTCATGAGATATTGCTTCTTTGGAATTGTGATTTCTTGGGAGAAAAGATTTAGGAAGTAATATTAAGTGAATGATTGGATATGTGGAAATTGGTAGAGAAAGTAGGGATGACATTGATTTTATTAGTAAGGGGTGTAAAAGGCTTTGATTTTTAAAATGTGGTTTAGAAGAATCTATATGTAAGATAAAAATGATTATGAAGTTAGTAGTGTGTGAAGGCATGTTTTAACTCCTTGATTGACTTTGTGGGAGAAAAATATTTTTCCCCTTCAATCAAGAGCTAGAACATGAACAAAAATGGTTAAGTGAGAGAATTCAGCCTTATCCGAAATATTTATCGAGGTAGAACTGCCCCTTGATTGAATTACTGATTTCTAAAATGTGACGTGGTAAGACACTAGCGAGGCAAGATGAAATCTCGGTAAGACAATGACATGGAAAGGATTGAGATAAGATCATGCGATAAATTATTCACACATATATGTGTACGTCAATGAATAAATTTGAATGCTCACATGTATGTTGTGTGATTGGTTAGTCAACTGTTTGCATGAGGGTTTGTATGAGTATATGAATATGCATGAGGATGTGATATTTCTTTGGTTGCTTTGGCTTGGGCAGCAGATGCTCTTGTGGCGACTAGGCAGTCTTGAGTGGTTCATGTGGAATTCTTTTGGGCTAGTCGACAGGGATAGACTTGGGTCCTGGTTGAAGTTTAATTTGAGTTTGGATCCCAGCCTGATTTGAAGCTTGAATCTAACCTTGAGTAGATTTGGCTGAGTTGTCAAACTTTTGACACACATATTCCTCTTCTTTTGTTCTTTCTTTCTTCTTTTTTTTGTTTTACGTTACTTGTGTTTTTTCTAAAAACAGAACACATGTACCCAATTATGAATATACACTTAACAATTCAGCAATAATGACATTTCAATTAATGAAAATAACCAGGGTATAAAAGTATCTAATGATTTAATCCCTATTGCCAACCTGTCCTTTTGGGTTTTCAAGTTGACAGTTGACTGTTTTCTCTCATTATCCTAATTTTTGCCCAAAGCGCCCTTTTCAGGTTTTCACTTTGACAGACTAATTTGCAAAAGAATACCCTAATTTTTTCTCAAATATATGAAGAAAGATAGTTGACGAGCTTGCTATTTAATCTTTTTTTATTGTGCTGCTTTTCAAAGTTTAATTCTTTAACCTGAATGTGATAGCGCTTAAACCGATCTTGGTTGAAAGAATTCATGAATTCATTATCGTTAATGACTATTTCCTTTATCTCTCTGCTAAAGACCTTCTTTTATCATGAATGAGATTTTTGAATTGGGTCTGAAATTTCCCCTATCATCGATATTGGAGGGTTTTAGTTTCTTTAAAACTATGTCCCTCGCTTTCAATGGTTGATTGACTTTGATGTTGTAAGCTCTCACATGCACTGCTGATACTTTGAAGATGGTTAAGGGCTTTTGATCGCCACTTTTCCACTGATAAGCTTAATAACTCAATGGTTCCAAAAACTTATTCTTGAGACTTGGCTATACTCGTTTAGTAAGGCTTATCCTCAATAACAATACCAAAAACTTGTTCATGAAAAATGTAGGTGTTGTCAATACCCCTTATCACATAGAAAAATGATGATAACGGCAAGTATACAGTTGTGATGTACCACAGGGAAGGAACTAGGTCTAAGGATCAACAAGGAAGGACAAAGTAAAAGAAAATAAAAATAGTTTTGAGATTTTTGGATAGTAAGATTATAATGAAAAGTTGAGTAAATATAAATGTGATAGATGAGAGACTCTAAATACATAGATTTTCACTACGAACAAGTATAGCAGAGAAAACATGCAAGATCAACGAAGATGCTACGACACACTAGAATAATCTAACAAACCTGGTTCAACACACTCAGATGTTCAATGATTCGTCACAGAGCAACACATGAAATTACTTTTATAATCCTAGCGCAAACTAGATAAAACTATTATATAAACCTAGACAATGTCCATACTATGCTTAGTACGGGTCGCTCTCACATAGCCACATTTAGCAAGTTACCATTCTAAAAATGTTGGCTCACTAAATAGCGTTATATCACAGATCTAGTGATTATACACAATATTGTTAACCCCGAAACTACTCTTAAAATTAATGCCAACGCATATAACTTGATTAACATAAAAGACTTAGCATGAAATACGCATTATGACACATAGACATATCATAAACTTTGAAATATAAAGTATAAGTAGAAAGTAAATCAAAGTTGTAAGGTATGCAAGTGAAAGCTAAAGTTGATCAAACCGTATCCACTCTTTAATGGGAGTCGTCAATTCCCGATATTCTTGCGTCTGCTTTGAATTCGGTCTCGGCCCGTATAGAACCTTGGCTAGGATGCTATTCTTTGCGAATATCGAACAAACGAATATTGAAGAACCAAACCTTTTATTGATAAGTGATTTGCAAGTACACTTATACAACAATCACTCAAGAATATAGAGAAATCTAGTGATCGAAACAAGGTTTCGAATCACTTAAACATTTTCTCGCTAACACGTAAGAATGTAGCGACTCTATCTATACACACACACTATATCTCTCTCTCACTTTTTACACTCTATGCGACACTAATCCACTGCACTTCTTGAATGCACGAAATTGAAGATGGTTGGAACCCTATTTATAGAGTTTGAAGGGTTGCGTCTATCCAAACAAAGGGTTGTGTCCATTGGTGAAAGATTGCATCTCTTCACTGTGATTGGTTGAGAAGCTTTGACATAATCCATAATGGATAAGCACCTATTCATGATTGGTTGACTCCTGATAGGTGTCTGTTCGTTGGTAGTTGATGGTGGTGGATGGTGGTTGATCATACTTATCTGGCGGTTGTCAGTTAAAAAGATAATACCAGAAAACCGTCCATGTCACGATCGCGATATACATGTCGCGACCATGAATCTTTGATTGGCAATCTTCTATTTCTAAATTAAACAAGTCACGACCGTGAATGATTATCACGATCGTGAATTGAGTTTTACTCAGAAATCTTCTTGTAACTTCACTGATCTTCAACAGCTTCGATCCTAAGCCAAATCTTTAAGTTCCAGGCATCTTTTTGCACCTTTTTCACTCTTTTTTCATAGAATTCCACTTTTGCTTATTTTACTCCAAAGATTTACCTAGTATCTGCATTTGCATAAAAAAACAACTACATACCACGTGAAATCTTTTATATTAAGTATAAAAATGACTAAAACTACGGTGTTTATTGTATAAAATTAATGTGATAATATGTGTAATTATACACTTATCAAAACTACACCATAAATGTAAAACAACAACTATCTCCTTAATTGAAAAGTAAAAAAATACTGCAAACACAAATCACAGAAAAAAAGAGATGTAGACACAATTGAAATTGAAAATGCTAGAAAAGGAAACAAGATAAAAAAGGCTCAAACTGCAATCTGGAATTTGAGAACACAATCGAAAATAAACTCAGCTATAATCCAAATCAGAAATCTCAATCGTGATCCAAATCGGAAAACTCAAATCACAATCCAAATCTAGAAACTCAATCGCGATCCAAATTGTAAAACTCAATTTCTCCATTAAACTCAGACCTGAATTGCGATAATTAAGGATTTTGATCATGAGTCTAGACTTATTATAATGCTACAAAAATAGCAATATGCTCCATTGAACCTTGGAACGACATACAATACGCAAATCTCTAAATTGATCTGTAAATATAGAATAGTAAGAGAATGGCTGAAATCCTGATCTATACAAAATAGAATATCTAGAGTAGAAAAACAAAGAACAATTAGAAAAATATGAATCCAATCGCAATCTGTAAAAAACAGACTAAAATGTAGATGAATCCAATCGAAAACATTAGTTATGATTAATAAAAAAAGAAGAAAAAAAGAAATGGAGCAAGATGAGAATGATAGACATGATTCGTAATCAAGAGTAAGAAATCAGAAAAAATGTAGATAATAATGATTGAAAAAGAAGAAGAAGAGGAAGACATCGAAAGAAAGATTTAGAGGGAGAAAAATTAATTGAAAATTGAAAGGAAAGAGAAGAGAAGGAAAAATATAACTTAAAAAAAGGGAGGAAATTAAAAATATTTTACGCTTGTGGTAAAAGGAAAAATATTATACCCAAATAAGTTATTTGCTTGTATTTCCCATATACTTCTACTGTATTAGAAAACAATACACACTTACAAAGCCCGTTATAGAATTGAAAAATATTGGGTCTGGGCTTTTATTTTTTAAAACAAAGTTAATTGAAACATTCCCAGAAAATTCTTTACAACTCCCACCCTTCGAGTCTAGATTTAGCTTAATTATATGCCCACCCAAGTAGGTGAAAATGTGCAACATTGTGTGGCAAACTTTAGTAACCAAATTAATTTGTTTTCACCTCTTTATTAGTTGGTAGGTGAAGCAAACTACCTATAAAAGGCACTCTCAGCAATAAAAAAATGATTCAAGCAAATAACAAATTAATTCCTTGTACAGAGTGCTATTCTTACAAAAAAAAAAGAAGAGTATCCACTTGTAGAGTGATTTATTACCACAAGAGAGAATTAGAGAAGGGAAGTTGAGTGATTTTACCGTTTGAGTAAAATTGGGGTATTTCCAATTGTCCTAAAATTATACGTTGAGTTTGGGTATACTTGAGAGAGTTTGTATTTTGTATTCCCATTATTTATTAGCGGAGTTATCGATGCCCAGTTATTTTTCCCTTTCAAGAGTTTCCACTTAAATCTCCGTGTCTCTTTATTGTTTTATTTATTTTTTTTATTGTTGCTGCAAATTTATTTTAGTTAATACTTATCGCCCTGCTACCGAATTATCTGTTTAACACCTAACAAGTAGTATCAAAGAGGGTCTAACAAAGGTGGTTATGTCAATTAAAATAGAAGGGTCTTCAACATCCATGATCAAATTGAATGTGTTCAACTGGTCAATTTGGAAATCCATAATGAAAGGAGATTTTGTATTGTAGAGATATGTACAAAACAATAGAAGGAGACACTGCAAGGCCCAAAGACATAAAAGATTCATATTTGATCAAGTTGAATAGAAAGGTCATTGGGACTATTCTCCAATGTATATATTTCAACGTGTTCGGTCATGTCTCGGAGGAAACATCTACCCATTAATTATAGAAGAAGTTGCAAGATCTTTATGATCGAAAAATAATTGGGAACAAATTGTTCCTGATAAGGAAACATGTCAACATTAAGTATAAGGAGGGAACTCTTTTGCCAAAATTCTTTTAAAGTGCCATTAATAAGTTGGGATACTTTGGTGGTGTTTGTGACCAATTTTGCTCCAGATGGAATATTATCCTTAAACCACGTTGCGAGCACTCTGCTGAATGATGAGACTAGGAGGAAAGTTAAGGATAACGAAAGTAGTTAAGCTCTTGTCAGCGTACACAGAGGTCGGAGCATAACTAAAGGTTCCAACAATCCAGACAAATCCAAAAGAGAAAATAAGTACCGAGACAGATCCAAGTCCTGGGGTAAAGTCAAATGCTACCACTGTGGACTAAAAGGTCATTTGAAGAGGAACTGTCGAAAGCTGAAGAGGGAATAAAATGATGACAACAACCAAGAGAAAAATAAGAATAACACAGCAATAACTGAGGATATTGTTATTCTTTCTTTCAATCATGAAGAATAGTGTCTCCAAGTCTCATGTCAAGTTGAGACGGAATGGTGATTGATACTATAACATCTTATCATGCCACTCCCAATAAGGAGTTCTTCACAACCTACAAAGTAGGAGATTTTGGGAAGGTGAAGATGGACAATAGTGATCATTCCAAAATTATTGGAATTGATGACATCCATATCCAGAAGAACACTAGCTTCACACTCATCCCCGAAGAAATTAGGCGTGTTCCTAATTTAAATCTTAACTTGATATTTTGTGGTGTCTTGGATCATGAAGACTTCGAGAATTTCTTTGGGGGTAGAAAATGGAAGCATACAAGGAATTCCTTGGTAATTGCAAAACTAATCATGTGTTGTATACTTAACAAAATAAACACGATTATTTGCAAAGAAGAATTGCGTGAGCTTGGAGAAGAGTCTTCACCAGACTTGTGGTATAGAAGATTGGCTCACATCAGTGAGAAAGGGTTGTAAATTTTAGTAAAGAAGGTTCTTGTACCTTCTATTAAGGGTATGCCACTATCCCCATGCCAGATCGATAAGCAACATAGAGTGTCATTCAACAAGTCATCAAGAAGAATGTCAAGTATTCTTGATTTTGTGCACTTAGATGTTTGTAGCTGCTTTGAAACAGAGATCTTGGGAGGTAACAAGTATTTTGTTACTTTCACTGACGATGCATCTCAAAAGTTATGGATATATTTCCTATGAACAAAGGATCAAGTTTTTCAATCTTTCCAAAATTTTCATGTCATGGTGGAAAGAGTGAATAACAAGAAACTGAAATGTCTCTAAACTGATAATGGTGGTGAATACACATCTCATGATTTTGAAAACTATTGTTCCAAACATGTAATCTGACATGAGAAGACTATACCCGGTATCCCACAACTCAACGGTGTAGCAGATCTAGAGAGGATGAATCACACCATTGTGGAGAAGGTTAGATGCATGCTCAAAATGGCTAAGTTACCTAAGTCAATTTGGGGAGAAGTAGCACATACAACCTACTATGTCATCCATAGGTTACCATCTTCCGCTTTAGATTTTAATATTCCAGAATAAGTATGGACTGGAAAAGATGTTCATTACTCTCATTTTTAAGGTATTCGGCTGCAAGGTATTCACACATGTGCCTAAGGAGCAATGGTCAAAGCTTGATGACAAATCAAATCCTTGTATCTTCCTTGTATATGGAGATGAAGAGTTCAGGTACAAACTATGGGATTTAGAGAAGAAGAAGTTTATTAGAAGCAGAGATGTAGTCTTTCGGGAGAATGAGACTATCAAAAGCTTCAAGAAAAATGATAAGTCAGGGTTTGAGAATGGCGTCATTCCTAACACTGTTCCTTTATAATAAAATAATGCAAAATGGTGGAGATGTTGGAATTCCAGAACTAACGGAGGGTCATGAGGAAGATGATGTTGATGAGTAGGGGGTGCAACCTACCCAGCAAGCCTAATATGAAAAACAGCTTAGAAGATCTAAAAGGGATCGTCAACCAACATCAAAGTATTCTAGTTATGAGTACATTAGCCTCACCAGTGAGGGAGAGCCGAAGAATTTTTAAGATGTTCTAACTCATGTAGTTAAAAAATCATGGCTGGAGGTGATGCAAGATGAGATGAATTTCTTACAAAAAAATAACACTTGTGATTTAGTTAAACTTACTAAAGGTAGAAAAGCATTGAATAACAAATGAATTTTCAATCTCAAAAGAGATGATAATGGAAAATTTGTGAGTATAAAACTCATCTAGTAGTAAAAGGATTTAAATAGCAAAAGGGAATTGATTTTGATGAAAGTTTTACACTAGTGGTTAAGATGACTTCTATTTAAGTGGTTTTAAGCTTGGTAGCGAGCTAGAATCTAAGCTTGAATAATTAGATGTGAAATAGCCTTTTTTCATGGAGACTTGGAAGAAGAGATTTACATGGAGTAACCAAAAGGTTTTGAAGTAAAAAGGAAAGAACATCTAGTTTCTAAGCTGCGAAAGAGTCTGTATGGGTTGAAACAAACACCCAAACAATAATATAAGAAGTTCGACACTTCATGAGTGGTAATGGTTACAAGAAGACTCATACATATCCACGTGTCTATTTCAAGAGATTCTCTAATAAAAACTATATCATATTGTTGTTATATGTCGATGACATGTTGATTTTGGGATAAGATGGTTCTTCAATTCATCAATTGAAAGATCAATTAGCGAAGTCCTTCGAAATGAAAGACTTGGGGCCAATACAATAGATTTTGGGCATGAAGATTGTTCGTGATATAAGAAACAAAAGGTTATGGTTATCATAAGAAAAATATGTTGAGCGTGTGCTACAGCGTTGTAACATGTTGAATGATAAACCAATTAGCATTCCTCTTACTGGTCATTTGAAGCTATGTAAAGAATCTTGTCCATCAACCAAAGAAGAGAAGAAAGAATGAGAAAGATTTCATATTCACCTACTGTGGGGAGTTTGATGTATGTTATGGTTTGTACAAGACTAGACTTTGCAAATGATATCGGAGTTATAAGCAGATTCTTAGATAGGGAAGACAACACTAGGAAGCAATTTAGTGGATTTTCAAATATTTGAAGGGAAGTTCAAAGAAGTGCTTGTGATATGGAGGATCAAAACCAGTCTTAGAAGGCTATGTTAATGCAAACATGGCAAGATATCTCGATCATAGAAACTTAACTTCAGGATACGTGTTTAGATTTACAAGGGGAGCAATCTCTTGGTAATCTAAATTACAAAAATGTGTTGCACTTTCTAAAATCGAAGCAAAGTACATCTCAGCTGCTGAAGTAGGAAAAGAGATAATTTGGTTGAAGATATTCTTTGAGAGTTGGGTTAAAAGCAAGCTGACTGCATAGTATATTGCGATGGTCAAAGTGCAATAGACATAAGCAAGAATACTATGTATCACTCTTGAACAAAGCTGGTATCACTAGATACGAGAGAAACTAGAAAAGGAAGTTTTCACCTAGAGAAAATTCCAACAGAAGAGAACCCTTTAGATATGCTAACTAAAGTGATTCCTCGGGAAAAGTGTCAATTGTGCAATGAGCTGATCGATATGAGCTCCAATTAAGAGCTGACTTGATACCCCTTGAGTCTAAAGGGGTAGAATTGTTGGGTCGAGACTCAAATTAGACTTGCTAGCCTAATTATTTGCCACTCAAGTAGGTGAAAATGTGCAACACGTTGTGGCAAATTTTTTTCGACAAATTAATTTGTTTCCACCTCGTTATTAGTTGGCAAGTGAAGCAAACTGCCTACAAAAGGCACTCCCAGCAACCAAAAAAATCATTCAAGCAAACAGCAAATTAATTTCTTTTGTAGAGTGTTATTCCTACAAAAATGTATTTTGAGAGTTTCCTCTCGTAGAGTAATCTATTACCACAAGAGAGTAATTAGAGAGAGGGAGTTGAGTGATTTTTCCTATGTGAATGAAATTGGGGTGATTCCAACTATCCTAAAATTATACATCAAATTTAGATATACTTAAGAGGGCTTGTATTTTGTATTTTTCATTATTTATTAGTTGAGTTATAGGTGCATAATGATTTTCCCTTTCAAAAGTTTTTACTTAAATCTCTATGTCTCTTTATTACTTTATTTGTTCTATTATTATTGATGCGAATCTATATAGTTAACACATATCACCCTGCTACCAAATTATTTTTTCAGGACCTAACTATAAAATAATTGTTAAAATGCTTTTTAACCATTATTTTGAGTCTATACTGAATCTAATTGATTTATTATATGTGGGATATTGGTTAATTTATGGATATTTTTGGTTTTATCAGGAAAAGGTCAAGGCTGTTGAAGTTAGAGTTGGACTAAAACATGATCTGAATATGCCAAAAAGTAGGGTTGTGGATTATATTCAATGACACGTCAAAGCTT